>NTHP01000260.1:638021-684291 GCA_003416845.1 Oplegnathus fasciatus | reverse complement strand
ACACACACACACACACACACACACACACACATTATTTATGGCCCTATGCACACATGTCCACACCCAAACACAGGTGAACTTAGAGAGGCACACACTCACACACCTGAGAGTCTGTGTCTTACCGACTGTGATGGTGTAGATGGAGTTGGCGTAGCCGTCATAGTTGCAGTTGTCACTGTATTGACCTCCATTGCCACTGGCAACCACAAAGATGCTGCCGAAGCCTTGTCTGCCTGCAATCACCCCGTGCTGCAGCGCCGCCTGTGGAGGAAAGAAAATCATGCAGTGATAAAAACAGGGAAGATTATACTTTACACAATGAAGAACCAAAACAAAAACCAAATGAAAGCACTGTACAGTTTTTCTACATGCCTACTCCTCTTTAATTGATCTGCAGCAGTGCACTGCCCCCTGCAGGACAAATACAGGGCTCCGCACAAACTGTCTCTCTTACCTTGCCCAGGGGATGGGGTCCATCCACAGTGCGTCCATCATCATCTGGACCCCAACTAGAGAAGACAAGGGTCTAAATCAGAATCCAAGCAAGACTTTCACAATATGGTATTATGGTATAGTAAAATATTACACTAAATTACAGGACATGCAGATATTGAATTGCAAGTAAGCAAACAAAGCTGTCAAAGGCTTGTGGAATCAAGAGACACGAGCACATACACATATTTTACTGTTTATAAAAGCCACTTTCCTAAAGGAAATACTTAATCAGACCAGAAAGACAAATGCTTGTTACCTGCAGCTGTAGATGTCGTTGACCTGGTAGTGCTTGTTGAAGGCTATGGCCTCCAGGCTGTCTGTCAGCGGGCCATCCAGGACTCTGATACCTGAACACAAAACAACAAGTGAGCGATTTGTCACCACAAACATTTACTGAAAGTCTGAGCTTCGGTCTCAGCAGTTCTTAACACCAGGACATCCAAGGTTTAAACAAAAGTTCCAAATGAAATTCTCTTGTCTGTACCTGCCACCTTGCTGCCGTAGGCCACCCCTACGGCACAGAAGCTGTTGTTGGGAACGGCTGCGATCTCTCCGGCGCATCGCGTCCCGTGGTGGTTGTCGCTTTGCGAGTCTGGGTGAGGCATGGGGTCTGGGTCATTGGAGTTCAGGTCATAACTGCCCTCTGGACTCTAAGAGGGAAAATAAAATAAATCATTGAAATATCATTATTGGATTCTATTCAGACTAGGTGCAGTAGTGACACAATCAGACAAAACAGCTACTACGACGTAAAACTCTCACAACACATTTACTGTGCTCATTACAGAATTTGAATAGGATTAGTTTTAAGCACGGCCACCTTTTCTGCCACAACTTTCTCCATTTTCTTGCCTCATTTTCTTTCAGGTTTTTTGCTGCCATAAACTGTAAGCTGTGTATACAGTGTGAATGCCTGCCTCATCTTTGCTGTGCACAGCTCTGCTTAAGGCAAAGGCAGGCACAGCAATTTTTCTAGAGTGGATGTTTTATGTAAGCCTTGCAGGTACTCCACCTTGACTGTGATGTAAAAAGGCATAAGCAGATTGACAAGTAGTGGTGAGCACAGTCCAAACATCCAAAGGATTTTCAAAAGGTTCAGTCATGACAGCGAGACACACAGTTCAGGGGTGAGTAACAGGAAATATTTACAATCCACTGATCATACAATGGGACCATTGTTAGTTTTGACTTACATAGTTGGGCTGGATGTCCTGGTGGGTGTGTTCCACCCCGTCATCTACCACCACCACTGTGACTCCTCGGCCAGTGATGTTGCGCTCCCACACCCCTGTAACGTTGATGTCCATACCCTTATTGAGGTCATTGTGCTGCAAGAACAAGAAGAGTAAGGAATGGATGAGGTGATATAAAGGGGAGGAAGAGAATAAGCACAGGGTTAAAAAGGCAAGTTAGGGAAGTAAAAAGAGAACATACTGTGAAAGAAAGGTGAAGTGAGGGATGTCCAAAAGTGCATTTGGGTTGTCTTATGTTTTTGTAACCACAGGCCAGTAAAGCAGTCTATACCGAGTTCAAGACTAATGAGAGATGCTTGCCAGTATCTGTGGTCCTCAGATGCTTTTAGACTGTATGAAAGTCTCCATCTATAGCTGATCGAACCTTTACAGCCATTTAAAGGCAGCAGAATAGATCTGTGTGTTCACCCACAGTATTTACCTTGATTAAATCATGCACAACAAGCCCCAGGCTGCTACAAAATAACCACACTAATGTCTTTGCTTCTGCGAACATCAGCAACTAACCAATGTTGTTCTCCCTCTTTATTTGTTGTGAGCAATTTGCATGTAGGAAACGTGACAACCTATTCTAATCATGTACACAGGATTATTTAACAGGCTTGGGGAATTGAGTCACTTCTTGCAGTCATGTAAGCACCGTTTTGGCAGCAGTGGCATGACTGTCACATGTATATGTCACCAAATCTAATTGAATGCAGCCTTATTAATTACTTGAGTAAAACTGTATGACATCATATGTGGAAAAAAAATACATCCACAAACAAAAAGGCACACCATCTGCCTTCGTGTCATATATTTACCTGCACCTCTCTACAGTCTCACTTCGGACAACAATATTTCTTCTCATGAGAAGCTGAGATGAAATACAGATGAGCAATGTGACTGGCTGAAAAGATAATGATTAATTACCACAGCTATAACATGTACATTCCACTTCACTCAGCCCTTTATGCATACAGGATGCTGTGTGTAAATAAATGAAAATAGCAGGTCCAACTGGATACATTCTTATTGCCCTGGCACACATGACCTAGGACTTTGCATGATTGAGGTGTTTCAACAGAGTCTACATCGGCAAATATCAAAGAGTTTTTTATTTAGTTTGAGCTTTCACTGAGCATTGCCCATCACATTTGCCGGTGAACCTTTGAAAGTAACAGTTAAATTATTTGGCTGGATGAAAGCCCCATTTGAACTGGATTAACATTACAGGGGGAGGTGGGAAATGAAATATTCACTGTGCTCCTCTTTAATTTAACTCACCATCCCAGACGGCATTTTAACCAACGGGAAATTACAGGATGTAGTCTGTAACAGACATGGACATTCTGCAGGACAAAGCCAAAAAAGAAAAGCCTCCCTAGGGGGAGCATGGGAGAGTTGAAGGGGAGGTGCGGAGGGAGCGACGTGAAGCAAAGATACTGTGTGAGATGAGTCAAAAATCACCCTTCTCTGAGTCATAACTCAGTCAGATCTGAACACACAGACATGAAAGACATTGATATCATTCAGTGTGAATACACTTCCCGAGGAGATCATTATCTCTCATGTCCATTGCCACAAAATGTCCATAAATCCGCTTAGAAATCATAGAAAAAAGATGCGTCAGAACTTGCCTGAGAATCATCATGTTTTTAAGTTTTCTTCTGAATCAAAGTAATCCAGAGATAGTTTTCTGTACATCCATGGGTACACTGCGAACAGGAACAGCTAATAGCTAATTCAGCAAACTTTGTGCCAATTTTCCAAAATGTAAACAAATATAGGCTAAAAAAACAGGGCTCAAAAGAATACCAGTACCTACATGTAGCTGACATTACAACAGTCTATTTGATGAGCTTTTATGGGGTCTTGGTCTCCGGAAGGCTTTAACTGTTTTTGCTATCATATTGGTTTCCAAATATGCCTATAATGGCCTTAGCGAAAACATTTTTGACTTACTCCATTTTCACACAAAAGTCCAATTTCACACTGAGTTGATAAAAAAAAAAAAAGTAGAAGGACAAGTAGCTCTTCCCACGGAAAAACACTCAGAGCTCCATTTACCAGACACTAACTTACATCTAAAGCACAAGGACATTGCTCTGGACAGGATTTAAATTACAGGTGGACCAACGAGTTGAATGAAAAACAGTAGGTAATTGCAGCTGTAATTATTACTGGGGTGGGGGTGAGAGTGAAAAATTACCCACATACGCACTCTGGACGGGATTAAAATCACTGACGACTTTAATCCTGCGCAGGTAATGTTAAAATCAAAAGCTCCCCTAGAGAAATAAATCCAGTCCGAATGGGGCTAAAGTCTTGGTTTGTGTCTGCTCTTAAACGCTGCCAGTCATGGCGTTCTCTCAATGGTTCTACACAAAGTGCAAGTGATGAAACAAAACAAAAAAAACAATGATTAATATTGCATGCAGATTATTTTGTCTGGTTAATTATTCATTTACTAATTCTTGACAGCCATTTAGTTAAATGTAGGCACTAATCGAGGGCTTACTACTAGAGTGAGCAAGATAGTAACAGAGATACACAATTGTCTAGATTCTCACCAGGTGCCACTGTTTAGGGTAGCGGGGATCGTTGAAGGCCATTGATCTCTTAGAACGGCTTAGCACTCTATCCTGGGAGTGCCACAGGACATGAGGGTGGGTTGCCAGGACGTCCCCAGGCTTGACACTCTTGCTCCAAATACCAGCCAGAGATCCAGTTCCAGGCTTGACAGAACACAGCAAGTAGTGGCCTTCCAGCTGTCCAATCTGGCCCTGGTTCTGCAGCCCAGCCTGCTCTGCTACCTGAAATGGGGAGAATACTGATGATAAGTACAAATTAAACTAGGACAGTACTTTTAAAAAGGGGCACCTTGTGTTTTTTCCCTGACCTAGGCAACTTTAAAACAGATCAGATGAAGAAGAAATGGGGTTGTTGCAGAAAATAGGATACAAATTGGGAGCATTAAAAATAAAGCAAAAAACAAAAACATATATTGAATTTAAAAAAGCTACATGACAGCGTTAGGCATAGTTAAAGAAATAAAACTGAAATAAAAAAGCTGTATATAAAAAAAATCAGTGAAACCAAAATTATGCAGTAAGACACAGGGTAATGTATCATTTCCCACAAATCAGTACTCACAATCGGTACCAAGTAAATAAATATTGTAGCCCTCCTAAATTCTGTTTTATTTTAAATCTCAGAACAGACAAATGAGTCCCTGAGCTTTGGGAAAATTTTCAGAGTGAAGTTTAAAGTGTATCCTCAGAAAGTGTTCATGAAGTACTGTACCCTGTTGGCTATAACATCCAGGTGCACAGAGCTCTGTTCACCATCTTCTTCCTCATAATGTGGGCCAGCATGGAGCCGGACGGCCCAGGACTGACCGTGGCCGCAGGAGAGTGACGGCCAAGGTGAGGGAGGAGAGGAGGAAGAAAAGGGAATCGATGGGGCAACAGGGGGCAGGAGGGTCAGCAACAAGAGGGTGAAGAAGGACAGAAAAAGGAGGAGCAGGAATGTGGGAAAATAGGGCGTTGCCATGGCAACAGAGGGCGACACACGGGTGAACCAGGCAAGCCCTCCTCATCTGAACAGCAACCTGGACGTGAGACAAAGACAGACAGACAGGGAGAAAAGAAGGTCTTGTTAATAGTGAGGACAATCTGAGAATGAGTGGCTGGTTGCTTAACGTCTGTGTGCTGCATTCAGAGGCCACTTATTAAATTCACAGCATCACACGAACTGGACGCCAGTTCAGGCAGCTGTGGCCGCAGCACATTTGATTAACACTCTGCGGTTAAATCAAAGTTCCTGCACTGACTACTGTGAAGATGCTTTTACAGATGAACGCTATTCTATTAGCACTGTTAGGCTAGAAAATTAAATCAAAGAGCACAAACACATACCTCTGAGTTCAAGTGAAACATCAAAACATTTCCTACCATAGCCTTGTTTTGACATGAAAAGGTGGAGAATGTATGTGTGCAGTACACTTCAGCTAAGATTTTAAAAGAGCAGCATGTGAAAAATACAAAGTCTACCTGGAACTAAAAGCACAGCTGGATCAACCTGTTAGTGGGGTGTATGCACCCCGTCGCTCCCAAGCATAGTACACATGGCAGACTTATTATCTGTCTAGACACCCAGAAGCCAACCAGTACACCTGTTGTGGAACACTACCTGGATCCAGCTTTTCTGTCTGTCATTTAATGGGGGGCAATTTAATTAAACAAAGCTTTATTTCTGGATATGCACCATGTGAGCCTGAGGGTCCGGGGCCCCAAGGCAGTTGCCCGCTTTGGCCCGTTGGTAATCCAGCCTTGACTACTTCAGGTAATAATAAACACCTGTAATTTAACACAAACCTGACTCTGGCAAAAGGGCAATAACAACATAACAATGAGGTCATCTGGATGTCACAACTGCCACACCCACAGTCAGGAGCTAGAATTAAACCACAGCCGACAAGACAGTGACATTTTCTCAGTAACATAGTAAAGTGTACTAAAAAACGACCCCATTATATCAAACAATACATTTTTCCCAAGTATAGATGATTTCTATGAGAAAAGTAGTTAAGTTAGTGGAAATAATCTGTTGACCAGAGGGCCCCCGTCTAATTGTCCTTGAGCAAAATACCTAACCCCTACCAGCTGCTCTGTAGCCAGATATCTGTCCCTGTCAGCACTATAAAATTATACAATACGTCCATATCACAAGTGTTATCAACAGCTCCCCCTTCCTACATTAACAACAATGGCTCAGACTTAAATGACATTCAGCTGCGTAAATTCAGCGTCCTTTTATGTGACCTATGGTGAAACCACCAGATGTGTGCTAGCTACAATTTGCTGTCTTTGCTATAATCAAACCTGTTAGCTTCCTGGTTAGCTAATGTTAGCTAGCTCTCAGTTCTGCTGATTGTTTGTTTTCATGTAGTTAGCCAGTAGGTCAGCTAACTAGCTAGTTGGGCAGCTAGCTGAGGTTGATCATTTTAATGTAACTGCGACGGTGACGCTCTAACGTTACAGCTATACTAAAATAAATAGACGTACACACTAAAAACAACAGAATAAAGTCAGAACAACTTGGAGTGGGTCTCGAGTTTCAACCGAAACATTGTTGTTGTCATCATAGTAAGTTAAGCTAATAGTGTCCTGACGCCAACTATTAAGACCGCTGTTCTCTCGTGAAATAAGACAGTACGAATCCGTAACCATGGTGATTTATTGAAATTATAAAGTTATATCTTACCTTTTCACTGAATTCGTTAGTCTCATCTGTTACATGTGGAATTTATGAGTAATGTTGAGCTTGTCATCTCGTTTCACACGCAAGTCACAACCCGGACGTACTGCGTCATACAGTTGCGCAAACGTCGAGCGTGAGAAGTGATTCCCGGTTGGTCGCGAGGCAGGACCATCCAGGAGGAAGAAGTCGCGCGGGTTTTGAATCTGGTAGAAATGGTTGAAATTCAGTGTTGTTGGTGATGCTGGGGGCAAATCATATTTCGTGCCACCCCTTTAGACACGCTCCTGGGTGCATGCCACTATTTTGACAAATGGAATGATCTCATATGTAAGTCAGCTAGGGCTGAACGATATGCAAAAAAAATCATATTGCGATTATTTTTGACAGATATTGCGATATGAGTCACGAGTTTAGTGGGAATTTTTGAATTTCATTTTCACTGAAAAAAATATAAAAATGATGATGTGATTTTTGCTGGGGTCTGAACCAAACAAGCATGTTCCTTTACATCTGGAGAATATGATTTGTAGGCCGGGGCATCACCACAATGCTTCAAGTATGTTGTGACGTATTTGACCTTTTATCAAAAACTTGCAGCTCCTGTGATTTGGATATTGCACTTTGCCATATTGCGATTTCGATAATGTTTAGACTAAAGGTGTAGTCTATGATTCTGGACAAAGCTTGTTGATATTTGAACTCAACAGCCAAACAAATACACCCCTCCCTTCAGTGTTACAGAGCCAGGGCTGTGAATGAACACAGGACCTTTTTTTTCAGTGCACACACAGAACAGAAAGCTAGCGGACCGTGAGGAGATATTCACTGAATTTGACAAAAACTGTTTTGGATTAGAATCGTAGACTACACCTTTAATTGTTAAGCCCTAAAGTCAGCTGTGCAACAAACCAGAGCGCTCAAGATTAAATTGCTGGGTAAAGGAGTTGAAGTATTCAAGCCGCTTTCAAATACTGAAATCAAAGGAGTCGTGTATAATGTATCAATGGATGTATCTGAACAAGAGCTGCTAACTTGTCTGAAAGATGGCAATATCATAAGCGTAAAGAGCATGGGTAAAGGTGAAAATGGCAGAGGAACTATCCCAGTGCTCCTCACCTTTAAAGATGATGAGTTACAGAGGAAGGTAATGCTGGGATACATGAGCTACACGAGAGGCCCCCTTTAAGATATTTGAACTGCCAGAAGTATGGGCATGTGACAGCTGTGTGCAAGGAAAAACGACCATGTGGCAAAGATCATGATGGGAGAGAATGTAATGAATTAATGAAATGTTGCAATTGCAGAGGTGATCATCCAGCTTGCTACAGAGGATGCCCTAATTATGTCAAAAATGTGGAGAGAACAAGGAAAGAAATCTATCCTATGCAGAAGCAGTGAAAAGGATGGAAGGTACAAGCAGGGCCAGACAAGTGCGAGCTGATTCTTTTAGCAGAGATCCAGCAAGGGGAATTGCTATACCACTAATGGTGATTCAGTGGTGGGTAGCAGAAAGGCGCTATTAGCATTTATGGTCGAAGCAATGTGGAGAGTAAAACTGGTAAAAATCAGATGAGGCATGAGAAATTGCCTCTGCTGCAGAGAAGTTATTGGACATTAAGGGAATAAAACCACAGGAGATATGATAGTTTACTTAATCCCAGGACAGTGGAGGACAAAGGACAAATGGGAGTCAGTACCTATGGATGAGGAAGCAGAAATGATAAGCAGAGATGGAGATTATGATGATGATGATTAGCGCAATAATGTTTGACCTTTGTTAGAAATTTAATTCAGTACAGGAGAATAGAAATCAAAACAGAATTGAGTGTGTAGTTAAAGAGGTGTGGACCAATCTGGGGAAAATCACTATTATTAATTTGTATAACCCCTGCATTAATCTAGAAGACAGTTATTTTCAGGAAATTATGGATGAGATTAGGGTACCAGTAGTTTGGGTAGAAGACTTCAATGCACATAATGAATTCTGGGGAAGTAAGATGAGAGATAGAAATGGAAGCTACATTCATATTTGCAATGATTCAAGTAATTAAATTACTTTTTTGCCAATTTTTGTGTAGTTAACTTCTGAAACTACGAACAAGTTTGGGCCATGAAAGGAAAGGAAGCCACCACCACACACTTGACCTTTGTGTAATGCATCATCCGTGCACTTTCCCATGAATAGTGGGGTATTTTATTTTTTTGGTTTATGTATGACCTGTGAACAAGTGGGCACTTTTCAGAAGCACCGAGATCGAAAAGCGGCTGATGGTATGCCACTAGTGGTTCAGTGGCATATACGCCAATCCCTAGAGTGGTATGCCACTTGTGTTCCATCATCACATACCGTTTCCTAAAGGTGTGTTCGGTCTGAACACACCTTTAGTGGTGTGAAAGTGAAGTGTGAAAGAATGATAAACATACGAGCGGCATACCACTCTAGGGATCAGCATATGCCACTGAACCACTAGTGGCATACCATCAACCACTTTTGGATGTCGACGTCACTCGCACTTTTTGCAATAAACTCAATTGAGTGGCATTTTTCTACTGGCATGCAACTTTTTTGTATTATATTTTGTTATAATTTTGTATCACATGTACATTGTCAAGTAATTTGAACTCCTTTTTCCAAGTAGCTTTAGTTAACCAAACTAGATTCCTCCCGAGGGTGGCATTGCTGTAGTTCAACTTCTTCCAGTGTGAAGAAATTGGTAGCTTTGAAAGCCATGCTTTCAAAGTAGCTTCCCCAACACTACTTATATTTTTGTGACTAGTTACTATTCTTCCACTTACTAGTCACTAATGTAATTTTACTAGTTACTATTTCTTTTTAAATAAGCAGTTTTTAAAATGTTTTGGATTTCAGCAGTATTTACAGTCTGAAAAATGACTATGATAAAAAGTGTTCATTCACTTAGAAACTTTATCTCTGCAGGAGCACTCCTGAAATACTTTGGAGGGCCAGCCTGTGAGGGGACACCAGGCCCAAGCAAGATTTTGCATAGGATCCCAAAAAAGCTAGAAACTGCACTGTGATGATGATATATAGAGCAATGATTAGATAGGTTATTGACTATGGATGCATAGCTTATAGATCAGCAGCTACAGTGATTAAAAAATGGATATAGTACAAGCTAAAGCCCTGAGAATATGTAGTGGGGCATTTAATACTACTCCAACACCTGCCCTGTTGATAGAAATGGGGGGATGCCTTTGGAAATTAGACGATATAAACTTGAAATATTGTGGATTGAAATACTTGATGAAAATAAAAGGACACGGTGAAACATTTCCAACAAAACACCTGCTAGATCAACATTGGGAATTCCTGGGAAGAACGAGAAAGGCCAAAACAAACTTTGGAAATAAGCTCAAATCTAAGGTGGATGAAATTGGTATAAATGTTAATGTGTGCCCTCCAGTCTATTGGTCAGTTGTACCATCATGGCTGATCCCAGAGCCTGAAGGTGATCTATGCATTCTGAATAATAACAAGAAAAGAAATCAGGGGATATAGTCAAGGAAGTTAAGACCCATCTGCAATGAGAATGGAGATCGTATTTACAGATTTAGACAGATGGATCAAAGGATCCAGAGAGTGGGAAAGTGACATTTGGAGTAACCATTCCTGAATTAAAAATTAATAAAGGGACATAGAATATATGTAGTGATTCAGCAGCAGCTTTAACTACTATAAGAGAAATCAAATCCAAGCCCAGGCCTGATATACTGACAGAGCTTTATCAAACATTATACAGAATTCACAAAGCAGGGTGTGAGGTGGGTTTTATATGGGTACCGGCACATGTGGGTGTACAGGGAAACGAGGAAGCAGATTACTTGGCAAAGAACGCTGCTCATGAGGATAGAATAGAAATTGCCCTACAATATGGACTGTCAGCGCAATTTACTCAACCTAAATAACTGGACTACAGTAAAATGAAGAAACTGAATATCTGGACACTATTGAACTATATGAAAGAAAATATAAATACCTGTCAAAAGGAACATTAATAACAAACAGTTAGCAGCATTATAGCGTCTAGTCTGCCTAATCCAAAGAAGAAGAAGGTTGAGTGTGCCACCTGATTGGTCCAGAGCGAGCCATAGTGGAATACAGGTACTGCACCCAGTCTAAACATGATACATCTGTGGTCTAAACTGCAGGAGTGCAGTTTACTTCTACGCTTCTACTCCTATCATTGTTACTACTTTGTGTGTGTGCGTGTGTTCCTTTTTGATCATAAAAGGTATAGACAGAAGTAGTTATCAACACAGGGACTCAAGATTCATACAAGACCCAGCTAACATCCATATACTTTCAGTTGATATTGTAGTTTAATTATGCATATTTTCAAACAAAATCCCAGCTATTCAAATCACCATAAACCAACAATGAATAATCCAGCCTTGAGAAGATGTTGAGATGACAGCAAACAACTGAAACGCGTTTAAAAAGCTGGTAATTGGGTATCCACAGTTCATGTCATACTTAAAAAGGTTTATTGTTAAATTATTATTATTTAATATATTGGTTGTATGTCTATAAGTTTCAGTGTTTCGTGTGAAGAAATGAAAATCACATCACATGTTACAGTTACAATAAGTACTTTATTGGTTCAACAGTGCTGCCAGTGCCTGACAGATAAATATACAGTTCTGAGTTTATCTATTTACAGCTTGCTGAGAGACAATATAAACTGTCCCTTGTAGACATACATAGTGTTCTTTAGTGTATAACATACTTTTGGCTGGTTTCCTTGTCCAAGCATATACGTATGGTCCCCATTGAAAGATGTGGTGAGTTAGGCTGTTTCTGTGTCTGTGAAAGAAGCCCTATTAAGTCTTGGTTTGTTGACATGTAATGTTTTGTTACATGTGCAAATCATCAGATGGTGCAGCAGTAAGGATAAGCAATGTTTATTCTCTCTGTGTGTGTGCGTGTGTGTGTGTGTGTGTGTGTGTGTGTGTGTGTACGTGCCTGCGCAAATAGAAGGTCTGGAATGCACAAATTTTTATGTACAATAGATATATTTAAGCTATCAATATAAGAGGAAAAAGTGACATCTGATATTGACTGTGTTCAGTAGTTTCAGTTTCACACTAAGCAAAACTGATTTTATGCAGTAAATGCTGTTACAATCTGATATTTCATCAAATTAGCCTTTTTATGCTTACTTAATTTGCATTGCAGAATTCTTTGCTGGCATTTGCAAAATAGTGTAATTTCATAGATGCTATTTATACTCAGTAGTATCATTTTCATAAGTATCATCTTCATTTTCATTAAATCTTTCTGTATACTCTTCACTTACAGTACAGCTGTGCACACATACAGACATGCTCACACTTATCAACCTTGTTTCATTCACTCATAAGCAACAAACAGTAGATCTATTAACACACACATGTAACCACGCGCTCATAAGTTCAAATCATACCGTAGCAAACCACGTCCGACTACATGATGGATTCCCATCCAGGTTGCGAGTTTCTTCATTTAGCCATGTTTGTAAATGATCTGTTTTCCCTTTACATTTCCCCAAATCACTCTGTGAGGAGCTCTGCAATGTTAACAGATAAATTCCAAATCTAATCCATCTTCTGTGGTCTATTTATACACTATTTATAACAAATCTTTTATAACAGATTTTTTTGTTTTGATTTTTCCCCACTTCAGTTCCTCCAGCCATGCTGATCTGCATAGGTAAAGGCAAAGTTGACGCTGATGACGCCAACTTTCTCTTGTTTGTCCTTCAGGTTAGTAATGGCTCTAGTTATCCTCAAATGCTCTCCATTTTCAGGGCAGCACTGTTCACTGTGTATTCACTGTGTGTCAGCATTTTCTATATTTTACATATTATATTCCTGAAGAACCTTTTCAAAGCTCTCTTTCAACAGCACCAACATTTTGTAACAATATACATCCCTTTTACCACAATCCATCTGTGTTTCAAGTATAGGTCTCTGCAACTCCTTTTGTCCCTTCCTCTCCCCCTTCACTTGAGGAGCGATATGTCGTCAGCAAAGTCCCCGTGTGGTTGGAGGCAGCGGGCGAAGCGCCACTGGCACACCATGAGACAGAGCGGCAGCATGAAGAGAGCACAGATTCCCGCCATGATGTAGGCAATGGTCATAAGAGTGGACTCGTCCGTCTGAGGGATGTTGTAGCCGCAGTCCTCCAGGTCGACACCATGGAACGGGCCTACCACAGAGGCTGTGCGAAACTCATCATGCACTACAAATGGGGGAATAAGATTGTACGTATTTGAGAAACACAAAGATCAGCATAAGAGATACTGTATGTTGCTATTGCTGTAAATAAGGTAGAGGTAAATATGGTGAAATAGCCTTAAGATATATCCTGCATTTTCTACATTACATTTTATTGCCCTTTAGGTATTCCTTCAATTCCAATACTTCTTTCTATGAGTGTCTATATTTCTTTTCCTTTTCCTCTTTTCCATTTTACACTATAAACCATACTGATTCTCATTCTCCCTCTTCAACCTCCACATCCCTCCACCCTCGCCTCCTCACCGTGGCAGGTGCTAACGGCAAAGCCGATGCGTTTCTTTTCTCGGTCGAAGACCACGTAGAATCCTTCCATGATGACAGCCCCCATCACGGTACCAGTACTAGACTGGGACACGGCAAACTTATAGCAGTCCTCCTGGGCAGAGGCCACGTCCTCTACTGGCCGCAGGTATTGCTGCATAAACAAAAATGAAATAGAAAAATCAGGGAGGGCAGTTAGACACAGAACATCTCAAACAAGAAAAGGGCAAACACACACCCTTGTCAAAGTGTAATGCCTAAAATACACTGTCAGAAATAATGTGCTAAATTTGTACTTTTAGGGGTACAACGGCTTGTCACTGGGGCAGTACCCTCCTAAGGTACAGCTGTTGTACCCTTGACACTGGGTACTTATTTGTACCCTTAGGCGTGAACAAACTCACTTTCTCCTGATTTGTTTGTCTGAAAAAATACCATTTTATAGCCAGAATGTCATGAAAAACAGGTCCAACATTTAATTCAGTGTGAATCAGTCATATATCTGTACTCAGGATTCAGCAGGATTCCACTTTTTTTATTTCTTTTATTTCAAGGCTACTCAACCATAGCCTACAAGTTAAAATCTACCTTAAACAAATAAGGAAACAGTAAAAGCTTCAAATCAAAAGTAAAATGAATATTTTACCTAACTTTTTTTGGTATTTGGCCGAACACACACCGTCTCCTGATATTGTACCTTAACATTTAGAAGAAACAGTACATATATGTACCTTTTACTGCTTGGGAGGGTTAGGGTTAGGGTTTTGCACTTAAAAAGGTACATATAGTTACCTTGCGGTCCCATAATGAGCCCTAGGGGGTACATTAGTGTAGATTGTACCTTGGGGAAAAGAAACTGTACCCCTGTTTCTGAGAGTGAACCCACACGGCTCTCACTCTGAAGACGTGTGTGTAACAGGGCTGCTTTGCGAGTGTATTGTTGTGACCATGTTGGCTTTCGTAGAGCATTTAGTGACCGATCATTGTAGTGGTTCACAGGTACAGACATTATCTATGCAAGAGAGACACTGAATGCTCTGTTTCTCTACAATTACAAGCACATGGGTTTATGCATGGCTCTTTTTTGTTGTAATATCTTACAGAAAAATGTGTTTTGGGTTTTAATTTTTTTATATATTTATTTTTTTGGTAAGGTACTAAGAGCATTCACACCAGAGAGACCGTGTGAATCATTTGTTTCTCTACAATTTCAGGGTGATTATGCTGTTGCCATCTCTGGTGCCTTGCAAGAAAGTGCTAAAAAAACAGTGCCAGGAAGTGCACTCCTTGTCCATTATGCAACACAACGAAGAATTAGAGCCGCTACATATAGTAACTGAATGGCTTGCAGCAATGGCCCCGGTACCTCACACTCCTGTATCACATTACTCAAGGCCCCCTTGGGTTAAAAGGTCCATTAAAAGGTGGCGGTACAGTGTAAAGAGCTCATTTGAGTCTTCATTGTAGCGCCTGACCAATACAATGGCATGGCTGATATTATGGGTTGATTTTAATTTACACATTACAAGAAATTGCAGTGGATAAATGCCAAAGACATTATAGAAAAAGTGTCATTACATAGTTTGTCCACTAGAGAGCACCGACATTTTTTAACTGTAAAATGCCCCATTGATTACATACTGTATCTAGGTCACAATTCTTTATAACCAAATTAGGGATCCATTTTTGTTTTTGTTTATATTATGTGTTTATTCTAAAAATATGAATATCAGCTGATATATTATCAGATTCCTTAAACTCTCAAACAGTCATCACAGTATCAGCCTCAAATCTTCTAGTTCATTGGTACATTTGTATCTTTGTCTTCAAGTTTCCTGTATATACGTAGAGTCAGTGTACATTCTATACGTGGTGATTCACTGTTTGATTCACCTGCTATAGAAATCACAACAGAAGGCAAAGAAAGTCAAAACTTTTCTCAAGCGTTTCATTCTGCCGTCAGCATCAAGGTCACAAGCCTCCCACAGACTTAACAGCGCTGAACCTCACTTCTAAATCTTGCTGTCAAATCTTATTCATTCCACCACCGTCAAGGTCTCTCTGAGTGACTTTGAATAAAAAATGTTTAATGACTTTTCGGAGCCGTATGAAAAGCTTTAGAAAATATATTCAAAGGTAATTCTCTTTGAAATGCGGTCATTATTATTTTCCTCATGGTACCTAGCCAGGCTTTCATCTATTGAGGACTTTATAAAAAGAGTACAGCTGAAGGATAGAGTGACTTATTATGACCAGACTTCCTGTAAGAGTGCACAGGGAAAAACTCTGCATTTATTCAGGAGAGAATTATAGAGGATGTACGTGACTCATAGTAATGACTATTAATTATTTTTCAGTTTTCAGTTAATATCTAAAGTTTTTATAGGCAATACTGAACGGGTAACCATCCGTTTTTCAGTACTGGTCAAAAATGAGATTTAATTTTCCCTTCATGAATCCAGATTAAGTAAAACATAGTAGCTACTGATCATCTGGACAGAATTTTAGGCTTAAGTGATATTACTCCATATGGTCCCATGGGACAAATGTTATCACAAAGTCGTTCCCTGACCTGAAAACATGAGTGGACTCCTGCTTCATGCAACCACATTCAGTTGCAGTATGAGATACTGTGGATTACCTGCGGTAGGATGGAGATTCTGAAGGACTGGTTGTGGTTTTCACTCATCAGGTAGAGGGAGATGACTGGGAAGATGTGCCAGGGTGTAGTGCCGGCCTGCCAACATACCAGCTGCTCGCCCAGCCAGAACCCAGAGGGAAACTGTTCTGTCTGAAAAACAAGGTCAGGAGGAACTCACAAATGAATCGTGACTCTTCCACAATTCTGAATCGAATCACAGTCTTGTGAATAAATGTTGACAGAAAGAAAAAGGCAGAAGTCAGCCACAAGTGCACATGGCAGCACCCGCACATTGTATGCCGCACACACATTAGAGCTATCTAGCAGTTCATCCACAGTGAAGGCAATCATCTGTGTGCATTTCAGATCGAGTAACTTAATAACTTAGCACTGAACTCCACCACTAGTAAACGAGACAGCTAAAACAATCTGCTTTCATCACATATTTCAAGAAATCAGTAATGACTGGGGCAGCGAAAGCAACAGAGGAAGAAAATGAGAAATGTTATCGATATTATAATAGGGATATAAGGGTATATACATCATGCACGGTAAGGACTGACCGAAGAGGCTGCTTCAATAGCCTTGACCGCAGCCTGGAAGACTTTTCTAGGCAGTCGAAGGTTGGTGGTGCCACTGTCCACAATGCTCTTATCATAGTTGTACTGTAAGAGACAGATAAACAGTCACCAATTATAAATCTCTTACATAGCTTTTAGTATCAGTGATTGACCATTAAGTCATTCTTTCTTTCTTTTTTTTCAGCCGTCTATCCAGCTGTCAGATCTTACCTCTTTACAGTCCATGTTGAGGTCCTGACCATTCACCTCAATACGTACGATAATGACCTCATAGTACCACTCCCTGCGGATGGGAGTGTACCAAAGCTCTCCCACGTATAGTGATGGGTCCACTCCTCCGATGATCTAAGAGCGTAGGGGAAAATATAATCCAGTGCTGGTTTCAAATATGATATTAGGTGATATTTACGTGTGTCTGTGTGCATCTCACCATGCTGCCGCCGACAGTAGCACTGCCAAGGGAGTAGTTTTGGGTGAAGCCGGCTCCACACAGCTGGAGAGAGAAGAGGTTCGGGACAGGAGTCTGGCGAACCAGAGAGTCAAAGAAAGGCTCCAATGTCTCGTCAGGCTGGGCAGAGAGAGAGAGGGAGAGAGAGAGAAAGAGAGAGAAAGAGAGAGAGAGAGAGAGAGAGAGAAATAAGAAGGATAGCTTTACTTCTGAATGGCCAAACCAAGCTGCTGTTTTTAGCTTTTAGCTTTAATATCCAAAAGATTAAACAAACCGAAACAAATCAGCGAACCTGTTGTCAAATCAGATATCCCTCCTTCCAGGTGAATACAGTGGTATTATTAATTTTCCCAGACGTAAATACTGTACAGGATTACTATTATAATTTCAACAATAATAAAAAAAAAAGCCTCCAAATGTCAGGTTGAATTTGAATAATCAAAAAAACTATAACCCGCATTTATCTGCAGATCCAATGGCATCATACAGTAGTAATCACACTCTTACACCAGATCAGGAATTCAGAAAGCTAAGAAAAGGACAAAAAAGGAAGTATAGCATTCTCACTTGTCTTTGAACAAGCTCAATGCTCACAGGAATACATTGGACATCTACCCTATTTGGCTTTCCTGATCGTTCACAGGAGAGGCAATAAACAGCATTTTTAAATGACTGCTAAAGTAGAACTGCCAATGTTGGGAGTGCCAGAGAAAAAGTAATGTAACAAGCATGCAAATTACTGCTCCTGAGGGATGATATGAAATATTTCTTTTAACACTAGCAGTGAGTAAATATATAATACATTTTCCCAGGTTCGATCTCCACCAGCAGCTGGTAATGTCCACTAATAATTTGCTGAAGTGTCCTTTCCCTTACAGCTAAATATTGATCTTGAATGTGATATTTAGTTCTCTCACTCCTCTCCTCAATCTCCTTCTTTGTTCTTTATGTACTCTCCAATTTAATATATATCACAACATGCGACTGTAAATACTTTAAATCAGCGTATTCACTGTAAGACTAATATTACTTTTAGGCCCTCATTAATGCAGTTGGCAAGATGTCATGTAATGTAAAAATACACCCATGCCTCAGAAGATTCTTTTCAGATTTTGAGGGACCAATCGATGCCGTGCTCTTACCCGGGCTATATCAGCGTAGGCCAGTCCCAGGATTCCCTCCCAGTTGGATCCATTGATGAAGAAGCGATCCGACTGGGTGATCGCAGCGATGTTGGCGCGCAGCGTGGCGTTAGGGCCATGCGGGACAGAGACCAGGTCGGTGCCCAGCTCCCCCTCCCAGCGACCCTGGGTGTAGGGAACATACACGCTCCTACCCTGGTCACGGTATGAGCTGGAGCTGTGAAAGGATGGTGAGACAATAGAGTGGGAGGAAAAAGTGGAGGAGAAAGAAGAGGGGTTGGTTCCACTGTTGTGGTATTATAGTAAAAAACTGAAAAGCCAGATTTCCCAGTCAGAGATCATAAGGTGAATATGAACAAATATAAACAAAAATAGAAAAGCATTTATTCATTTTTCAATCTTTTTGTATGAAAAAGCATCACTACGTCACTCAATTTAAATCAGTTTGATACTACCTAAAGTAACAGGTAGACTATGAGAATATGATTTGCCATTATGATGTAATTTTTAACAAATAATTTGCATAAGACCTCAATAATAAAATAAAAAAAGCAAAATGTCACTATAAAAGAAACCATCCACAAGTATTGCATGGTAACTTATGGTAGTACACAGATGCTGAATCTGCCATAGCAGTTAGTAGCAAGCTAACTGTTTCAGACGTTATTAAAGAAAGTATGTTTTCTGTTGTGAAAAATGTGGCTGTATATTTTACCCCTCGTGCCTCTACAGTACTCACAGTGAGCGATGGTAGTATCTGCGCAGGAAGGGATGAGCAGCTGCCCCGACAGCAAAGTTACTGCTGCCTGTATCCACCAGGATGTTCAACTAAGAGAATGAGAGAGAGAGAGAGAGAGAGAGAGAGATTTATTAAATATATTCTGTGAGCATTTTACAAAAATCAATAGGTTTGTTAAACTGACGCTTGGGTTACATTGTGAAATTGATTATGTTCAATCTCTGAAGGGCAAGTTTAATCCATATCTTTGCTACCTTGGAGACAGACAGGGCCATTTGTAAAACAATGTTCTGTGTGGGGGCTATTGATGTCTTTACTGTTTTTTATACTGAGGGTCTTGCAGCCTATTTTTTTGCTAATTTTCTCTATTACAGCAAGCAGTCAGCCTCACCTCTCACAGATTTTCATTTTTCATTTCTCAGTCATTCTCTGTATATCCACTTCTCTTTCCTTGTGGTGTCCTGTGCTGTTTCCTGTTGCCCTAAATGTCCTTCTCCGTCCCCTCTCTGTCTCCACTCTAACCCTCCTCTGCTCTCAGGTTGCCCATCCTACTCCCCCTCTCTCCCATCTCCTCCTCGCCTGTCTGCATCTCTATGTGAGTATCATATTTTGCGCAATCAGTCAAAACAGTTAGTGAATGTGTGAATGGAGCACAACGGCAGATGGCGATGAAGACAGACATATACGATGCCTACTGTATATGCAGCATATTATACATTATAAACTATACTTTACTTTTTCTGTCTGTCCTGTTCTGTTGTACTGCTGCTTTAATACACTGTATGTTGTGTGAGTCATTTTAATGCTAGCATAATTGTTCAATCGTGTCCAATTACTACATTTTCATTCATATAGTTATCGTGTGCTTATGTTGTGGTTGTAAGTTTGATTTATGTTTAAAGATTCCTTTGTTTCAGTGCAGTATAAGCACATGCTGTACTATTTTAAAAATAAGGTGAAAGAACTACTGCTTGGTAGAGAATACAGATAGACAGTGTAGCACATAAAACACCCAAACAGATGAACAGACAGGCAGCCATAGAGCCACAGCAAGCTCTTCAATAATGGATCGGCTCTTTAAATATCCAGAGAAGTGCTACTGTCTCAAGGGCTGGGCCTGAAAGCCCAAAATAAATACTGACTCTGTCCACCTCACTTTTTTTTTCTAACACACACACACACACACACACACACACATCCATATCAGTGATACACACACATGCCTCCATGTACTGTCTCTACAAACACCACTACTGTCAGTAATAACGCTGCACACACTCTCTTCCTCTCTTGGCCAGAAATTAGCTGACTGCTCAGGATAGATGTGTTTCTTTCATACACAACCACACACACACTAAAGGCTGCATCCTGACACACTGAGACCTCATGTCTCTCCCTGCTCTCTCTCTCTCTCTCTCTGTCTTCCTGTCCTGCCTGGCAGACTGCTTGTCTGTTCCAGCCATTATATTTGCCCTTCCTCCTCCACTACGGAGGAGAATTCATCTAGTGGTTACCAGAACAGAACACAACATATCTGAAAGTTACTGTAAATGACTTGAGGTCATTTCCACAACTCTGCATCAGCCAAGCATCTCAAGTTAAGTGCAAGGCCTTTTATCAATTCTGCTATTATAATCATTTCAGTTCAATACCATTTACCCATCCTGTTCCCCTGAATCACAGCCCCACTTTCAATTTACTGTATGTGCAGACTGATAAATTCATTTATATAAAGTTACTTTGATTCAAGATATCTTAATACTTGTTAAGGGCCTGCAAACGGCCTATCAGTGTGTTGTTATGGATCTGGTTATACTGACTGGTCATTTTAATGAATGAGATGGTTACTGACCCCTGACCAGCACTTTTCTGCTTGGTTACAGAAGTCTGGGAACCTGCGGTTTTTACTGTACTACAGGTCATGCTGAAGTCCCTGAGGATCCATGTGCTGGGTATTACAAGGCACCAAACAGGACGTCATCAATGCAAGTATATATTAGAAATCTATACACCTTTTAATATGGTCTACTTTCATTGTGTCGGTGCCTGAAATGAAAACCCATCTTTTGCCATATTTTAGTCCCTGAAACCCAATTTTCTTAATTAGCAATGAAGTTCTCCATGAAAACACT
Source organism: Oplegnathus fasciatus (assembly GCA_003416845.1). NCBI lineage: Eukaryota > Metazoa > Chordata > Actinopteri > Centrarchiformes > Oplegnathidae > Oplegnathus > Oplegnathus fasciatus. The sequence goes on along the minus strand of NTHP01000260.1, from coordinate 663,055 downwards.
TTTTTTTTTGCCAAAGTTAGAACAGTTTTGGTTGCTGAACCTCAGTTTTTCACATAAGAGATTTTGTGTGTATTTGTGTTTTTCTTAACAAGTTTGAGGTGGGCGGGGCTTCTTCTCTGTAGAAAAGATGATGTCACACACCGCCATGCAACAATGAGGATTGAACAATCTTTAAGGAGGCTTTCACATCAGGGACCTGGGCCCGGATCAGAGTACACTTGACTCCAAAGTCCAATACGTTTGATTAGTGTGAATGCTGCGTACCGTACCCGGGCACGGTTCATTGATCGGTCCTTGAGTCCACTTGAAAAGGTGGTCTCGATTACAGTTCAAGTGTACTCGGGTACAGTTTGCATCAGGTGTGAAAGCTACTGTACCAAAACACGGAAGTGGACTGTTATTTAGAAAGGCATTTCTTAACGTTGCCTGTCCAAAATATGCGTATGTGCAGATGGAGCGACAACGTAAACAAATGTGGTGTAGTTGGTGACACAAGTGTACTCGGGTACACTACTCGGACCTGCGGGGGGGGGNGGCAATCGTACTCAGGCACAGTACAAAGCAATCATACCTAATATGAAAACTCCATAAATCAAAAAGCGAGAACAGATTAGCTGATTTTTTGAGTGTTAACTCTTAACAGATAACACCTGGTGCGTTAACCTGTGATATCCTCTGAATATACTTGGGTTTTGCTCTATATTCATGTTAGGAATAATATGCTAGTAGTTATAAAATCCTGGATGTGCTTTGATGTAAGCTCCAAAATGCTAGAGAACTAAAATAATGTGATAGCCACCTGATTCTAAAAATGAAATTCACTTTTTGATTGTTTTTAGGTCAGATTTCATGAAGCTGGTGGTAATCAAGCTCCAATGGACAATGCAGTGACTTTTCGGCTGTGATTAAAAGGTCAAGTGACACCCTCTGGCCCACAAAGACTTAATGACATGCACGTGGGATACACATCATCCAGCAGTTAATACATCTGTGGTTGGGTTTTAGTGTCCTGGTTGTGGTAGGGCTGGATATCAAACTTTTTGGCACTGCTTTTTTGGTACTGACCAAAATGTGTCCATAGCACAGAGTTTCAGAAGGCTGTCAAGTATCGAACTATGGCACTGAATACTCTCTACTACTCTACTCTATACTACTTTGATCAGTGTCTCAAATCATGATGTTGGCAATTGAAGCGTACTTTATTTAAGCAAAGTTCCTGTCGGACAGCCTGTGTTCAGACACCATTTAACATTTGACAACTTTGGCTTCTTGATTAAATACAATAGGGGTTTTATGGCAAAATGTTTATATTTCTCAAAGTAAGTAACATCAGTCTCAAAACTCTAGTATCACCTCTAAAATCAAAAATATCAAATGATACCCTAGATCACGGGCACTCCAGCAGGGTGAATGATTGCTGACGAGGGATGGAACCCCGACCACTGGCTGAAGGACACTCAATCTACTGTGTTGTCTGTCTGTGCTGATTGGCCTCAACTGGGTGGTAATCACTGTGGTGCCCAGCATAATGCCCCAACCAGGCAGATCTCTTTGATATAGGAAACATCAGCGTCTCTCAGCGGCACAGTGACACCTCCACTGAGGGCCCTCCATCTCTCTCTCTCTCTCATCTCCTTCTTTCCTTTTGTTCCCCAAAACCTCTTCCTCACTCCCGCATCCTCCCTCTATCACACACACGTGGTTTCTGTCTTTCTCTCCTTTCCCCTCAAATGCCCTGTCTCTCTCTTCTTCTCTCACTCTCATTCTCCCTCTTGTCACTCCCTCTATCACCTTCTCCCTCTCCTTCTTCTCCTCTTCTACCACCTCATCACTTTCTCTCCCTCCCTCTATCCGTCGCCCTCTGTGTGCCAGCCTGTACACCGCAGCTGCACCCAGCTGGCACTCCTCACTCTGCAGAATTAATGGTTCCATTATCTGTCTGTATCATTCAGTCCTTTCTCTCACTTTCACACACACACACACACACACACACAGGCCATCTGTCATTGCAGGGCCATCAACAGTATTGGACAATCAAACAGTATATCTGAAGTTCTTTTCCGTCAATTGGCTTTAATTTTGCATTCCCTATTTAATTGTAGACATCTTACACTTGATGAGGATATTTACATTAGCAAAGGACACGCACTGTAAATGTGTCTTCAAGGTGTGCGTTGCATAGTATGTTCTTAAAGGTAAGCCAGATTTACCTGTTATTGTTTTTATAGTGTTATAACTTGTGTAGTTGGTCAAAACAGAGTGAGAGATACAGACACACTGATGCAAGGCTGGGGTAAAAGCCCCTTGAGGCCAATTGTGATATTGGGCTATATAAATAATATTGACTTGACTAAAAGTGTAGTAAATGTAAAATTGCATGTCTTCAATGTTAATGTTCTGGCAACTGTTTATTTTTTCACTTTTAAGCTTTCATATCAATAAAGAAAAGTGGATTTAAAGATTATTTAGAGGCCGTACCAAAGACAGTAAAGTGTACCAGGTCTTTAATGCAACATTCCTGCCAATAAAGCAGATTAAATTGAGAGAGAGAGAGAGAGAGAGAGAGACAGGGGGTGGGAGACCAAAGATGAAAATTGCATTTTGCAAGGAGAGCCAGACTCTGTATAGAGTAATAAAGAATAATACTGACCAGTCACACTGAATGTCATCCCTAAAGGAAGATTTATTGATTTGTTTTTAGTGTACCTGGTTTGATTTTGTTATGATAGATTTGTTATATATGCCAAAAAGTGCATGGTTATATTCATATATAGGCTGTACATGCAGGAGTGCTTATATTAATCATATTATATTAATGTATAAATACAATATTTACCTTCTGCGGAGGAGAGCCCACGGCCATCTCCACGTAGTACCCCTGACCCGACTTCCCACGCAGGTTATCAATCATGTCCACGAAGCTGACACCGCCCGCTGCCGCTCCTCTCCGCCTGCGCGCAGCGTGCTTCCCCGTGTTGCCGCGCTCGCGGTTCGAGGCGGCAGGTGGCAGCGGCGGTGGCTGCTCAGCGCGAGCGCCTTGCCGCAGTGGCACGCGGATGGCTAAAGGCAGGCCCGAGGCGTCCGGCGCGGATTGACCGCTGCCGAGCAGACACAACATCGTCCATATAAACAGACCTGTCAGCCAGCGGGGCCGTAACATCGACGCCTCCATGTTGAAACTCGGTCAAGTTGTGTTTTTGGTGTGTTTGGCTGTGACTTCACGGTGCTCCGCTCAGTTTGACATCCAGTCCGCAGTGGCACGGGAGACGAGCTCAGGTGGCGATGATGCTAAAATGACGGCTAAAGCCATGATGGCAGTTGAACCGCAAATATGAAGAGGGTCACTGTGTTTTTTCCTCTTCACGATAAATGAAGAAGAAAGAAACAAATTTTAGACCACGACACAGTAACATGTAGTACAAAACAGCCAACGCTGGAAATCAAAGCACCCTCACAATGAAGCCAGGCAGCCCTCGGTGTCACGGATAATTTGATGCGACGGGTTAATGACAGGCTCTCCCTCCGTGCTCAGTGTATCAACAAACCGCAGGCCTGTGTCGTTTTCTCCGCACATCCTCGTGTCAAACGACCGAAACCGTCGTCGGTGGACAGGGTGACCGGCGGGCTACCGTAATCCGCATCCTTCCCCTTTCCAGACCCGTTCATTCTGTTCTCCGCCTTCCAGTCTTTCACCTCCTCCTCCTCCTCCTCCATCCACCCCGCTGCATCCCTCAGAGCTGCGAGAGCGCGGGCATCACCACCGTCAAGTTACGATACAGAAACCACACGGCTTCCTGTAAAGTTTTTCAAAATAAGACGGTGTTAAACCAACACAACCAAGTCAGTAGTGATAGTTATTAAAATGTGTATTAAAACTTCATTTTATCATAATGAGCTGGACTGCCCACTTTAAAGAGCTTTGGTAGGGCTGATTATTGACAGGTGGAGGACATCCTACATCAGCCTGCATCATAATATAAGCCAACACATTAAGCCTGCATTTTGTCACTTTTGCACACCTGCCTCAACAGTATTATATTTGTATCTATATATATATATATTGTATATATTTCTATTTCTATTCTATTTTATATTTCGATATTTTATTCTGGTGTGTTAGATTTTATTTTATTTTATATTTTATATACTATATTCTATTCTCATATTTTGAACTTTTGCACTATTTTATATCTCATGTCCTAAGTTCTCCTTTTACTTTATATTACATTTATGAGCATTGTTGGAGGGGCCTGGGACTTAAGAATTTCATTGCAAACGACTGCTTCCTGTAATTGTTGTGCATATGACAATAAATATCTTGAACCTTGCAATACTTACTACCTCAGAGAGGTTCTGAATTATCACGATCATACTACTTTTTAGACTAGTTTGTGATATTGTTGTGGTCAAATTGAACTAGATGTCCCGTGTTATTGTGTAGGACTGTTTTCTTAAGGAAACACTTCAATTTGGATTCACTGAAAATACATTTTACTTCTTGTTTTACAGGATTTTGGCTGCACACCTCATGTTGTTCGTTTTTCATAACGTCTTTTAATTTGAAGGCAACATCGCTGTCACGTCTTGGCTCTCGCCGCTTCTTCAGGAAATGACCCAGAGATACTCCGCATTCTGGGTAATGAAGTTTTCACCGTGGTTGCTTTGCGGATCTCAGGGGTTATGACATTTGCATTTGAGGCATTGCTACCAGCTCTCATCCAGAACAACAGTCGACATTATTTGTATTTTCTAAACAGTTATTATAGTCTAAATTTAGGGAAAACCAGAGACCAAAATTTCAGAATGTCATTTATTATCTCAGACAACACACAGATGCATTGCAGTTGCACAAATAGTGTAACTAGACCATATGATTTTAATAATAATAGTGAGATTTACTACAGTGTGTTTGTTGTTCTCAGCTGTGAGTGGAGACTTTTAGTATTTTATGTTTTTTCTATGTCTGTGATGTCACCGTATTGTTGCTATAATCTACAGTATTTCACTGTGACTCTGTAGTGCTCTTGCTATGATGGTATTTATAGTGTATGGCATCACTGTAGTACATCTATCATATTGCCACAGACATTATGGTTTTGATGGAACACTTGCATAATGCATAGTATCCCTATAAATTAATTTGTGAGGGAGACCACAAACTATATACATTTATTATAAAACACACATTAAAGTTGTATGATATCAAATAAGGACGCAAGCAGAAGGTCAAACTAAATTTAAAGCTCAGCCAGTTTGCTTCTCTTTCTCTATGACAGACTGCCTCTCTCTTGAGATGATCCTGGACAGTCCCAGTAGGAGGGGATTGGGAGGAAGGAGGCGGGTGCGAATGTACTGTCCCCATCTTTCCTCTCCATGGTGAGTCCCGCAGAGTCTTTACAGTGTTGGAACAGTCCACACTGCTCCACCAACAACATGGCTGGGTCCCCCTGGCCTGAGGATGCAGGAGAACAGAGTTGGACAGGTATTGATCAGCACTTAGACTCATTGTTATATCCAAATCTAAATCATTAGATTCTGCCTATTAACCCTTCCAGCTTCATAACACTAGAATAGTAAGATTGCACTGCTGGATAAACCACTCAGAGGGCTTTGACCTGTGTTTGTATAAAGCATCTAGTCAGCAAATAGATCCAACAAATGCAGAAAATTATGCACCAGTAGAAGAATATTATTCCATAAGCAAGGGAAGATTAAACCTTAAACAATCCCTGTGTGGAAATTGTGGATGTGGATGAAAATGTGTTATTATATCAAAAACAGTGAAGAATGAAACACTATGTACTTAATTTGATTAATTATGTTGAGTCGTTGAACCCAACATATACTGTAATAAACAGAGAGATATTCACCAGTTGGAGTCTTTGAGCCCCAGCTTCGCTGCTCTCCAGGTTTGATGGTGAGGGGCTCAGCTCTGCCCTCTGGTGGACACCACACTGCCAGGGGTCCGCAATTACCCACCCTACACACAAACACACACACACACACATACACACAGTTAAGTATTCACCCCACACAGATACTGTATATAGTCACAGGTATACATGCCTGTACACACATGCATTTATATATAACCACCATAATCATGTCCCTCACAGATTTACCACACATGGCCAACAAACTGCCATGTGGGAGCCTCCTTTGCATACAAAGGTCAAAGATTAGCTATCATCGAGGCTGCTGTCTTATCACTATGTACCAGCTGATAACGCTGATAAAGATACACTGTGATCTAGTCATGATTTCAACAGGCCTTTCCAGTAAACTGCATTCAGACCTGACTGAATGACCGAGAGACACTCACCGGTCCTGCAGGTCTGTAGTCCTGAAGCCTTTAGCAAATGGGTTGCTTGCAATTTTTAGCTGGGTGATCTGAGAGAGAGGGTGGCAGGAAAATAAATAAGATAAAAAGCAAAGAAATTGCTCTCTTATCCTAGTTATATCAGTTAATGCACAACGAACAATTTCTAGAATACAATTGATATAAGTGTGTCAAACAGATGTCTGATGGGTGCAGGTAACATTTAGTTTGAAGCCTACTGATCCTGGATTTCCTACCCGGTGGTTCTGATAGGCAGTGACGGCCATAAAGCGTGTCTCGGGGAAGGAAAAAGAGCAGAAGTTCCTGTATGCATTTAAGTGACTGTTGGGAGCTGGATCCACATACACCACATGGAAGCGTGGCTGGTAGCGATGCATGGAGTTCAATATCATCTGGCAAGAAAGGTAGTAGAAAAAAACACATAACAAGCAAGTCAAAAAAAGGAGACATTTCTATATGTTCTTTTATGATGAAATGGAAATAAATCAAAAGAATGTCCTTTCTGCTCTCAAAAGTAAAAACACATAGGAGCCACATTAAAGACATTGACTGACATGTCCGTTGTCATCCAGCAGGTTGTTCGTGAGCTTGAGAGTGTCGAAAGATACAGTTTGCTTCATCCACTGGGCTCCACAGGCAGGCGAGTCTGGGTGGAAATGCATCCTGCTTGGGGCTACAACATCCGCTCGCCCTGCCACCAACCAGGATGAGCTGTGGAACGCATATCTGATACACACACACACACACACGTCTAAAATTTGTAAAAATTGGACTTATAAGGTAAGATGAAGCTTGCAGAGGGGCACCTAGCACAGATCTAGGTTATAAGTGGACAATGTAGGCCTTGAATAAAGTGATGGAAATACTAGAACAGATGAGAAATAGGCTGAAAACATTTACTGTAAGTATCAACAAACGCTGCAGACTAAGCACTGCACACCTCACTCTGTATGTGTCTGACCTGTATCTTTTATCATCAACAGGGATAAAGTCCATGAGCAGGACATATTCAGCAGCAGGATCCATCCTGGAGATTTGCACCTGGAATGTTGGAAACATCCTCCTGCAGTTTGTGAACATGTAAATGAACATAATGTAGTAAGAGACACCAGAGAAAGAGGAAAGATGAAGAAGTGCAAGACAAGGTAATGAGGAATATTAACATGAGTGTTATTGTTACCTTCCAGCTTTGGTAACAATCATCTCTGTGCCCAGCTGGTCAAACTGCTGCCAAAGTGCATGCATCTCCAGCTGAACTCTGACCCCACTCACTTGGGGGGCCTTGGCGCTCGACAGTGACCCCCCATCTGCACAGCAGGGCAGAGATAGTTCACATCTCTGAGACAGCTGAGGACCTAAGGAGAGGAGAGGAGAGATGTGCGGTGAACTTTTATTCACGTTTGGATCACAGATTTTGTCTCTAATCATCATCACATGAATGTATATTTTCTCCAGTGAGCTCAGACAGTTTGGATCATAAAACAAACACTTACCATCCATAATTTGAAGGCCTACAAGATAAATAATATGAATGAATTTGCCTTTTTCTCTCTTCCTTTGATATTTCTGTTCACTCCAGTCTGTTCTTCCACTTCTGACCACAAGTAGTAACTCCTGTCATTACATTAAGACCAGTAGAGAACCACACCCACAACTTTGCTATGCAACATAGAACATGAAGGCAAAAATCTTCCTCCCAGTCCAGTGCCAGGTGCTGTGGTAGATGTACGTACATCCAGGCGTTAGTGGCTGTTTGTGTCCAGGAACACGCTGGTTTTATACACCATGAGACTCTCACTGGGGACCTCCATGCTTGCCTCATCCATTACAATACTCAAAGTGCTACTGACATGCACTAATCACAGCTGCATGCGCATGCATGTCCAAAGAATTGTGAATACAAAAATGTGCACACACACACACACACACACACACAGAACCTTTTTTGGAGCATCTAGAAATCCCTGCTTGCATTTCCTATTGTTTCTTATTGCCTAAAGCCTTAAGTGGAGCTTGTCTTGACCAACCAGTAGGACATTAATAACATCCTAATCAGCGCAGTGTTACTGGGTGTGGACAGACGAAAACAGCAACCAACTGCTTTTATTATTCATAGCCCATTTTCTTGGAGCAGAGTTTCAACACCATACTAATTACAAAGTCAGTTTTTCCCCCTAAAACTCACTTAACTGGGTATTTCTGCTTTGGTTTAATGGCAATATTCTAGCATATTTATAAAATGCAACATATCTGACTGTGTCAGGGATACATTGATAAAGTCCTGGACTTATTTCCATTGTTGTCCTTGCTGTTAATTTTTAGAAAGTGTCTTTGTCTCATAGTATGTGTGCCATTCAAGGCTTTGCGTCACATGAAGACCTGACCAAAGTGCATAACACTCAAAGTAAGAAGCAAATCATATGATATATTGATAAATTAAAGTTGTCTGATTACAAATGCGAGAGGAAGTGTTATGTGTTGTGGTTGTGATGTGTGTGTATAGCCTCATGTGGCACTATGATGGGACAGTGTTGAAGGGTTCCAGCCTGAGGGATCCAAAGCAGACAAGCGGACTTTTCCCTAATAAAGCACAACAAGTCTTAAGTTTGTCAATAGGCCAATTCACACCCCCGATCAGCTCATTAATCACAGCTTTCAGGACCACAGGCAGAAATATCTCATATGTTATTGGATGCCCCTCTTAAGTAGAACTGATTGTATTAATATTGTTCTTTTCCAGTGAACCTTGTGATCAATGATGACCCCCTCAAAATGCCGTCCATGTGATATGACCTCAGTGGCTCACACACTCCAATAAAGCTTTTACGGTTAGATTCCTGAGAGGATATCTTTTGTTATTAAACTGCTTTTTGTAATTTAATAGTTGAGATAAAATTAGGTATTTTCCAATGATGGCGTAAGATGGGACAGACATTGATGTAATAAAGTGAATTGCAGTGTTTTATAGATTTTTATAAACAATATTCTCTTTCATTGCAGACAGATCATTTAGGGGGAAAAATCATTTCAATATCTAACAGGCATATAAAACTGTTCAAGTTAGAGTCAGAGAGCAAAGTAGTATAAACAGTCAGATGTTTATTGAGCTGTATTTCGTCAAAGCACAGTTTTCATCAGACAAGCATCATTACACAGAGCTTCAGGCACTTGTGGTAATTCACATACAATTCCTACACAAAATGTGAGCAGTTGGCCATGGCATGCAAAAGAGTAAAGCATGTGTGTGCTGAGTCTGTATGTGTCTGTGTATGTCTTTGCTTGCATGTGCTTGAGCGTGTGCGCACGAAGTAAGGTGTTTGCATGGGAGAGAGAGAGCAAGAGTCCCGCCATTTTGTTGCAAAGTGCATCAGTTAGGCACTGGCTTCATTTTGGGAGGTGGTCTGTATGCACATGTGAGGAAAGAAGGAATGGAGAGAAAGGTGGAATGGATCTAGGACTGACAGGTAAGTGAGGTTAGTTACAGGAACAGGGTAGAGATGATTTAGCTCTTGGTGACGGTAGAAGCGATGGCCTCGAAGATTTTATGGAGATTAACCTTGATCTCCGCGGCTAAAGGTGCGATCGTCTCCCTCAGGGCAGCGTAGTCCTCAGTGTTGGTGGACACCTGGCTGTAGGACTGCACCAACTTGTCCTTGTATTCCTCGACGTAGGGACTAGCCATGGCCTTCAGAGACTCCAGATGAGCAGTGAGCTTCTCACGCACAGACTCCACAATGGGCATCAGGGCAGCCTTGGTCTCCTCCACGTTGGTTTCCACCTTGGTGCGCAGGTCTGCCGCAATGGGCTCCAACCTGACCCTCAGAGCTTCCATATCTTTAGTGTGCTTGTTGTAGTACTCTGTGATGATGGGCTCCAATTGGGTGCGGTACTCTGCTATGTGTCTGTCGACGACCCTCTTCAGCTCCTCACGTTTGGGCTCGATATCAGCCTTCAGGGCATCCATATCAGCAGCGAAAGAGGCACGGAATTCAGCGGTGGCCTCAGAGAAGCCGTTGACAATCGTGTCAGTGATGGGGGAAACAACACCCTGCAAAGCCTTGATCTGAGCGTGCATCTCATCCAGACGCTGATTTATGCTGGCCCTGGGAGACAACAGAAATGGGGGACCAAAACCATATTAGCTAAAGTTAAATAAACACATCAATGGGTAAACTGTGACTAGAGGCTGTATAAAGTGACTAAGGGAGAAAGGTGAATGAACCAGTGATCAAGCAAGAGGACAGAAAGAGGAGAAAAGAGGAGACATGGCCTTACTTGATCTGCGCATACTCAGTATCATCGAGTTGGTCCAGGGCTCTGTTGGCACCGCCCTTTATCTGATTTATGTAGACATCCATAGCAGCCCGGATGTGCTCGAGCTGGGAGGGTGCATCAGCCTGCAGGGAAGCGGCCTGAGAGCCTGAGGAGGAAAGGAAAATAAAGATGGGGAGGAGAGATGAGCAGAAAGAGAGTGAAGCAGAAGGAGGTGGAAAAAGCAACAGTAAGCAGTCAGTAAATACAGAATTTCAAATGTCAACAAAAATATATTGGAAATATTTCAAATGTTGAAAAAAATGTAAAAAAAGATCTACTGACTGAGAAAAGCTGTACATGCAGGTTAAGTATTTCCCTTAAGTAAGAAACAGCGCATTCAGTACTCACCGACAGCCAGCACAAGGGCAAGAGCGAGAGCCACAAATTTCATGATGGCGGTCTAGAGTGGAAAAAGAGGTAAAAGTTGTTGATTATTCAGTACACACGTCACACTAACAGTATTACAGTTAAAGGACTTTCAAATTATTGTTTAAATTATACAAAGAGATGAACAAAAACTTCAAAATGGAACACCCATTAATCCAATAAATCTTGAACCTCCCAGCTAAAGCAATGTGAATGCCACATGAGCAGGTTTAAAAGTAAGAATACCTTAACACATGGTTAAAGCTACACACTCATCCCTGAATTGACCCAAATGAGTTCACACTAAACATATGGCTGCCTATTAAAGGAACCTGTAATCTGGGTAGATTAAGGATGGCCACAAATTAGAGAGACGGCTCAATCAGATTAGCTCTGGACTGCTGCGTAATCCTGATGCAGGCTTTATAGTAAATCACAGTCACAGAATTAGCAAGTCATCTCTCTGATCTCAAAGACAATCTCAGCATGGCACTTAAGTTTAGGGATCTCCTCATCTCCTTGAGATGAAGATAACTGCTAAATTATCACCACAGGCTAAACAGCATGATCCCAAAGTTACAATTAATTAAATGAAATATCTCAAAGTCACAGTTAAAATACAGAGAAACTTAGTTTTGGCACCAGTTCTTACAGACTACAGAAAGCTCACTCTGGCAGACCAAAAAGTTCTCCAACAGTTACTCTCTCTCTGACTACCTATTCTTCAGCCCAAGTCCCAGTTAGAGCCACAGCAGATTTGCTTGTCTTACCTGGTGGAGTTTCGTGACGAGACTGAACAACTTCAGCAAGAGCAGACTTTTTATAGTGCCCGGGTGAGGGATGAGTCCATGTGGGGAGGAGGGGCAGGGGTGGAGGTGTGAGGGCTGTGTGTCTCCGTGGAGGTGGACCTCACCCCCCTCAGCAGGGGGACTGGGTTGAGAGTTCAATGGTCACCTGCTGGGAGGAGATCACTCAGCACCCACGCTGACGCACACAGTCACAGATACGCTGTACATTATCAGTATCATACGTGCACTGTAACCTTTACAGAAGTACAAACATGTCTCAGTGAGACCCTAACAATCCTCTTTATTCACCACATTTTTTAGGACAACAGGACATTTTACTCGTGATACTTCTTTTCTGCTTGATAAATGCCTTTGTCATTTGTCCTGTGGCCAAGTCGCTCTTGTTGTAGAAGACATGAAAGGCTGACATAAACAAAAGGCAGCTTGGTGTGAAGACGAAGCCATGAAGATATTAGGAAAGAAGTGTGAATATGACAAAAAGGGGAGGGGGTGACAAGACAGAAAGAAGACTGAAGACAGTTTTTTTATGATATCAGACAAAAAGTAGAGAGACAAGAGAGCTGGAAGGGGAGAAAATTGGTGGAAAGAATGTGAATAAAATGGAAAACAAGCAGAAAGGTATGAAGAGGCCACATAAAAAATAGTTACAGTTTCCCCACATAGCTTAAGTAAAGGTATCTTGCAGGGGTCTGTACTTGGTCCTGTTTTATTTTTTTTACATTTTTGCAGCATACACTTCAAACAACAGTTTAAGTTGACCCCCTCCCACTGGTTTTCTTGCACACCATTTGTTGAGTGTGTAGGACAGGAAAGCCACATTATTTACAGTCCCAGTGCTGCCAAAAGGCTGCCAAGAGAAACAAACAAGAGCAAACAGAAGACAGTAAACTTGTTGCAATCGACTCTCTGAAATGTAATCACATTCAGTCTGCGGTCACTAAATTGTGGATAACAAATACTGTATGCATGCACTCACATGCACACAGACCTGCACATCACCGCGTAATCTGTAGAGAACAGAGTATCAAGACAAACTTATCTCAGTTTACGGATAACAAAGTTTGTGGCTGGTGCATGAGCAATGATTAATAGGTCAAAGAGTGGTGTGTGCCATGCTGTTGTTTGTTGTCCTATCACCAGTGGACTTTGTCACTGTGGGTTCAGCTAATTTGAGGAATAGGAATGATCATAATATAGAAAGCTGTCTCCAATTAAACACATACGGTATATGAGTATATCATAGGTACTGTAATGTCTTCTGTCACACAAGCATTACCCTCATATGATAATTGCCAATCAAAAGGTTCATACCTATTCATTTGAGATTTGCAATAGGTAAGATATAATTCATTTCCCTTATTAGAAAAAAATGGCATAAAGTGAAAGTATGTGGTAAGATCAGTAAGATATACATTAAAACACATTCTGGTTCAGTAACTAAAAGTTTTACTTAAAAAAGAGAGGGTGACATGGTGTATACCCTTTCAGTCATACTGGTTCTATTGACCTTTGTGCATTAAAGTGCTGTAGAAATAATTCTGCACATGCATCTCTATGTGCTAATAGGTGTACCATGATAGAAGGAAGAAGCCTTCTATATATCAGACCGCAACTATCTGCAGAGTGAAAGCTAGTCTAACAGTGCAGGGTTATTAGGTGCAAGGTTAATGATTGTCATCAGTGGTCAGTGCCAATCAACTGTAACCAACTGGTCTGTGTTTCTTGCATAATATGGCTCCAGTAGCCTATATAATCGACGCACTTTTCTCTGAATTCCAGTACTCTAAAATTCATGTACTGTCAATACTTGCTCTGAGCGATTGCAACATGTCCAGCTCATATCTTGTGCAATATGTGGCAAGATATTACAGCAAGAATTCAAATCGTATAAAGTAACGTACATTATATACAACGTTAAAGACTATTGGCACTACAAAAGGTTAACTTTACTCTCAGTTTTCCAAATCAGAAACAAGCGAGTTAAACATATAAATGGTGTAGATATCCTCTAAACAAACTGTTCTCCAACAGCAATACACTCAGTAATAAGAATAATAGGAAAACCTGTACAATGTTTTGAAATCCTCGCAATAAATACTACCTTGTAAACCTTACAATGTTCAATTTTGTTAGGACTGTATGAAAAGAGTTGACTCAACTAAATGGTCTTTTGTAAGGAGGTAGCTGGTGTGCTGAAATGTGTTTCTAATACTTTGTTTCACCCTTATATGTAAATGGGGTAGATCACACAGATGCTCCATTCAGTGTGCTGCCATAACTGACTTTAACTACTGAACTGGGTGGGAATGATTTTAGAGGAAATATGATCTGTACAAATAATCATCAATAATGGCTTACTACCATACAACATGCTGGAAGGATGCTATTGTGTGTTTTTAGTTAAGGCTGAATTTGTACCTCAGAAAGTATATTGTCATGTTGGATCAAATGGTCCACATCTGGTACAAATGTGCCTGTGTTTTTGAGTGTGTACCAGCAGATGAGTCAACCACTCTCTGTGACAGTCTCAAAAAGAGCTGAACATTCATTTATTGCAGGACTGTTTCGTTGGATTTCATGACATTTGTGCAGGGGTTTCCCTTTGTGAGGATTTCACTGTGTGTCTGCAGCAATTCCTCTGTGCCCATTTAAAACCCAAATTCCATTTGACCCTCCTTTGTCTTTCTCTACTCCCACTTGCCTTTGTTATTTATCATTTGACACTACAGTGTCTATCTTCAATCTCACCCCCTCGCTACAAACTCATTCACTTTACATTTTTATGGACAGGAGCCAAGCTGAGCTTGATGATGCTGTGAAGACAGAGGGGCGACAGAGCCGTCACCTACACAAGCCACATCAATGCCTGCTAGGTTCAGACTGATGTTATCAACTCTAGCCATTTGTCTGACACCAATTAGCGAAATACAGCAGACAATTTGAAAATGTAACAATGGAAGCTTTGTAGTTGGCATCCAATAATGTGTATGTCTGTATTTCTGGCCGAGGAGTGCCTTATTTAACCAAGCAAAGTAGAACAATGGTTTTGAACCACTGGTTGGACAAAACAAGCCACTTGAAGATGCTACCTTGGGCTCTTGGGAAATGTCACTGTTTTCTGACATTTTCCAGACTAAACAAGCAGTTGAAACAAATAGCAATAATGGAAACAATGGTTGGTTGCAGGACTCCACTAAAAGGCTGAACAGATCACAGCACATGGCCCCTCTCAATGGCTCCAGCCTGGAGTGTCATTGTACAGTAGTCTTTAGGGTTTTGCCCTGGCCCGTGAGATAAGAGTGTTCTACATATCAGCTGCTCCGAGCGCCGAGCTGCTGACCAGGAGTGAAACAGGCCATGTCAGAAGAATTACTCTTATCTGGAGCAGCAACCTTTGAGACTGCTTGCATTGCACCACGTTGATTCAGCATCCACAAGGAACCATCTATCTAGATTACTGCCGTTGTAATTGTTATCAATACAAACTCAGAACACCTAGCTGGCATGTTTCGTAAAACTGTAAGGGCAACTGAACACTCAGTTATTGTGATGAGCAACAAGAACATTTAATACATTTAATATGGGCCTAAGGGAGCAAAACAGTTTATCATGGGGAATCTAAATATAACGGGCATTTTCAAACTGTTTCAATTGAGGAAATTCACAAAGGCATCATGTAGGCAGCACCACCACTGGGTCAAAGATCCAGCTGGATTGTGAGCCTAATTTAGGCTTGATTTGAGACAATATCATTACTAAACAGAGACAATGATGTGTTTAAAGGAAGAATTTGGTCTATTTTTTAGGATTTCAATGGCATCAACAGTTACGCAAAGCCAACCAATTTCTAGCATAACACATGTGGTGGGATTTTTTGATGCTCTTCTAAGAAAAGGAACTTCTTTGTTGATGATCAACAACCAGTTTTACAGTGACCATCAAACAGTCAGACAGATGTGGGGTAATTGCCTGGAGCTGATAAATATTTAATCAGCAAATCCACCATTTGATCAGGCCCTGGCTGAGGTTCAAAGGTCGCGTCAGTGTTCCAGCTGCCTCCATGATGGAGCACTGTTCTCAAACCAGCAGGGGAGGTTATCTCAGCTGTGAGCAACAGTGTGGAGCTCTCTCTCATTTTCTCCAACACACACACCACTTCAGATTGCTATACCCAAGTCCACTTAACCGTAGTGATGTGGTTTTGCAATGTCACATCTGTTGAGGTCGCTTCTGCTTTAATACAGATATTTGGACTAAAGCCCTGGTCGTAGAGTGTCACTGTAGGTTGCATCGCCCCTGTGGGTTGTACAGCTTGACAGCAAAGCAAGAAAATCCACCCTGAACTCAGATAACCTAAATTGTGAGAGGAGCAAAATGAAGGTGACATACAGTCACCAAGGAATAATGTTTAATCATAAAATAATACACACAAATAATGACGAACGTAATCAGAGAATAATGAGGACACACTTGGGCAACCTCTATGCCAACCAACATGCAGTGAGTTGTCATTCTGAACAGTGATAGGGAACATTATCTTCTCCTTTTATGAGCCTCTGTAACCATTTGCTGCTCAAAAGACTGTTCCAGAGATAATACAGCTTATTAAAGTGCACAGTTAAATGTCAGGGCAAGCCAACATAAGAGGAGCATGTTCCTTGGTGAAGCGCTACACTTCTGAAAGCTGATGCAACAGCAAGTGTTTAAATGGTCATGAAAAGGAATGCACAGTATATGTGATTCTTTACCACAGCTAACAGTACATACTGTACTGTAATGTAATGTCCCCTCAAGGAGGACACTGCCGGAAAAGGCAATTTTATGAATCATGAAACATCAGATGAAACATATTTGCTTCTCACTTCACTACATTTATCTGATGGCTGTATACCCTACAAGTGTGCAGATGGATATTGCACATGTAACACATGCGAGAAGCTCATACATTATTATGCATTGCAATAGTTTAATCTAACAAGCAGTTACCAAGCAGTTTTGAACAAGTCTCAAGTACACTTTACTGCTCTTCAGCAACTGAGATGTAACATCTAGCACCATCATAAATGAAGAAGGATGAGTTGATTCAAATATTAACATAAAAAAAGATAAAGATGAATTTCATGGCTACCAAGTTGTAGCTCATTCACAAACGTGAAACGTACAGCACACGATACATGCTTGGGGTACTGAGATTGAAATACAAACTGCAACCCTACATCAGGACTGTCCATTATGTAGTTTGGTGCGTAGGTGTTGAATTGATCATCTGAGTTTCAAGGCCTGTTTGTAATACTGAAGCTGCCATTGCCCAAGATGTAGAGGTCATTCACCCTGTTTCCAGAACCACACCACCCACACTATGACAAACACAGAATGGAAAGAAAAGTCGTTTTTTACCTGAACCCATGCATGTCAAGGATTTTGAATCACTATTTGGTGCCTTTTATCTAAAGTTACACAACTATTATTAATATGTGTTTTATTAGATTTTCATTATCTAATAATATGTACTTAATACCAAAAAGAAGCATGTCTAATAAGTGAGGAACCAATATGTGAGAGGGGAGGAAATACTGTATATGTTGAGCAGTAGGGGACTTTTGAAAACATATTGCATTATTTTCACCACATTAAGCGAGTTAGACAGTTAGAATGATTCACTCAATTCAGCGCATCACCACAGCTTCTATGTCAGAGTGGTGGACTAAAGACTGTTTGTCAAGTGAACCAGTTATGTTGCATCAGTCCCCTCGTCTGCCCTCTTGTGGTTAAAACCCTAAAGAGTAAAGAGATCAGGACAGAAGTCAAACTAAGATGTTATTTATTTGAAGCTACTCCTACTGTATATCACATACTACACTAGATACAATTTTGAAAATCTTCTGCAAGATAGTGGACAGGAAACTTGTTCTAATTTCCTCTGTTGTAGACAACAGTCAACAATGGATTACATGAGAAGGGTGTCAACAGTCTGATATCACACCCTGGCTACGGGACTGGACAAAGGCATCATTTAGCGGCACAGTGTTAATGCAGCCCCCAGCTGTGAATGAGCCATTTGCCACACCACAGGGATCCTTACATTCAACTTACAAGCAAAGACACATGCAAAACACATCACCTTTCCGCTTTGTAAAAATAAACCCACTCCCGCTAAGCTGCTGTAACACACATTTGAAAAAGATTTGAAGTCACTGTTAATAAATCATATTCAAAATGTGGATTTGTACGTAAACTTATTTTTGATGCCAGATATGGTGGATTATAGAGGGTCATTCTAAAATGTTTAGTGCTTTTAAATTAGCAGAACTCATAAATAACTAACTCTCCCTCTCCAAATAGATTAGCAGCGTCCCTGTGGAGTTCAATTCATCAACTGAGGAAAGTCTAAGCTCTGACATTTGTCAGTGATGAATTTAAGAAAATGGCTGTGGTTTCTACACAACAGAATTTACTATTCTGTGCCCAGTGAGGGAGACATTATAACAGGGAGCAGCTGCTGCTTATACAGAACTAATGAAATACATGGTTAAAAGGGGAATATGAGGAATATTGAAGTTATTTTGAAGGGATTACAAACCAAGTCTTCAATTCTCCTTTTAAGCAAAGATGATAGAAATAACTGCGACACATGAACATATTTCTCTTCACATGTAGGGTGATATCACACAACTGCTGAGCATCCAGTTTCCTCTTCCAGTCCTAAACCACACCAAACGAGGAAAAACGAGTGAGAGGAGAATGGAGAGCCATGACTGTGTAAGAATTACAGACCAAATGTAAACCTGAAGGGCCTCGTACATCTTATTAAGCTCATTCCCTACAACATCCTTTGAGGAAAGTAAAAATAGATAAAGAGTGGTATTTTATAGTCATTGTATGGATGTCAGCGTGTGGTGCTTTCAGGTGTAGTGCAAAATTTTAATCACACATACAAATGAAGGACCCAATCAACTGGAAAAATACCTCAGAGTACACACAAGGCATTTAATTCTTACACTTTAGTAAGAAGTGCCTCTCTAGTTTTAATGCATTAATATTTGTAAATTAATGCATTCATATTGGTCAATCAATATAGATCAATTAAAATGCGTCGTTCATATTGTCTTTTCTCTCTAGTCCTGCTGAAGCAAAGGCAGTTCCGTGACCTCTTTAAATCTAACAAAAGCCACTCAAGACACTTTTGTCAAAAAGCTCCACTTCGCCGTGACTACTGATACAAAAGGACTGCGTATGTTAAGGAATCAGGAACTTACGAGGACGCCTGAACGCCTCACGCGGCTCAGCCAATCAGAGCCTCGTTTCCATCGTCAACAGGAAACGGGGGAAGCGTCCTTGGAGATGTTGTTAGTGCTCTAACTTTCGCATCCTTCTCCCCTCTGCGTACACAATGTCTGTGTTAAATAACTGACCACTAATCGACACTGCCACAGAGGCTAATGAGAAAACGATTAAAAGTTTGTAAGGTAAATCACTTGATAAGTTATTCTCCAACTACTTAGCTGGCTGAGCTAACTAACTAACGTGAAGTAGCTAGATGGCGCCCAGCTAGCTAATGTTGAAGTTAGCCGAGATGCTAGCTTAATTAGCTTAGGTTAGCGCATCCTTTTCCCAGCTGTCCCACGCATTCCTGTCCTTAAAATGATTTCACGTCGATATTTATTTGTTCATCGAGATGTTAATGTGGCCTCACTGATGCACAGTTTCACACAGGCATAAGAATGTGCTTTATAGTAAACCCTCGCTTTTCTTTGTACAACAATATAGCTAGCTAGATTTAAGAATTTGATTTGGTAATCTTATTAGCTGAGCATAACGGCGAGGTAAAATCTTCAGTTTTCTCTCGGAGAGAAGGCGTGTTTTGCAGAGCATAGTGAAGAGCTGAGGCTGTCGACACCACTGTGTCATTGTCTGCCATTGTGTTGCATACAGTATCTCTCCATTTCTTTTACCAGTCATCCTGTTTTGCATTTCCCCCCCGTGTGTCTCTGCAGTAACCATGACTGCAGCTGCTCTCATTGGAGACCAGCTGATCCTTGAAGAGGACTACGATGAGACCTATATACCCTCTGAACAAGGTAGACAGTGGTGAGGGTCACAACCTGAACAAGGTAGCATGCTGTGCCTAGATTATCTCAGAATAAAAGTGTATAAACTCTCCAGCCACAGGTAAAATTTACTAGCAGCTCATTGTTGGCAGGTGTGAAATCCTCAGGTTGATTGGTTCACACTGATATGTTGATTATTGATGATAGATAATGGAGGATCCTTCCTGACAGCAGCAGTATGGGAAACCTGTAGTGTTAATGTAGTTTTCAACAGCAGTTTATTGAGTTTTGATCCCCTCCCACACTAATGAGCTGTTAAATCTACTAGATGCTGTGTAATGTACTACTATTACATTCATCATTGTGTCATATTTCTCTTTCTCTCATCAGAGATCCAAGAGTACGCAAGAGAGATTGGCATTGATCCCGACAGTGAGCCGGAGCTCCTGTGGCTGGCCAGGGAGGGCATCGTTGCCCCTCTGCCTCCCGAGTGGAAGCCTTGGTAAGTAAAGGGGAGAGAAGCTGGGGGGTGGAGCCCCGGCAGCATGGCCACTCAAACACAATCAAACAATCTTATAATCTGGAGAGCACTTGCTGCAGCTTTGCAGCACTGGATGTGTTATGGACTTGTGTTTAAATGGTGTGGAGGCTGTGGTGTTACAGTCTAACTCTATTAGTCCTTAATTTGAGTTTAAAGTTGTTGTGAACCGTCTTGGTGATCCGTAATGGGACAGCAAAGATACGAGCTGTCCCAGCAGCATGTTCAGGTGAAGGTCTGACACCTGAAGGTGGAGGTGCATAGCAACCTTCTCTTAACAACATGTCCAGGGAGATGTCAGCCGCAGTCAGATTGTTTAAATAATGCCTCTTACATTACAACACACATTTAACACAGCAATATCAGGCAGATCCTAGATGGAATTATTAACTCAGCTAAAATAATTAGTTAGTAAGCCATGGCCCAGCACATCTGTGAGATAGTGTTATAGAGAATTATACAGTTTATTTGGTCCAGCGTTCAGTTTCAGGTGACAACACATCCTCTGGTGACATCTCTCCGTTCACCTACCCATCCACCTGTCCACCCATCGTCTCTCCTTCCCTCTCCTGGGCCCTTTTTTGGAGGTGCTGAAGTGACCCCCCTCCTCTCCCCCCTCCTCCTCCCCCGCAGCCAGGATGTGACGGGAGACATCTACTATTTCAACTTCTCCTCGGGCCAGTCCACCTGGGATCACCCCTGTGACGAGCACTACCGCCGCCTGGTGGCCCAGGAGCGTGAGCGGGCCCAGGTCACGGCCGCTGCGGGAGGCACAGGGGCGAAGAAGGACAAGGACAAGGACAAGAAGAAGAAGAAAGAAAAGAAGGAGAAGAAAGAAAAGAAGAAGAAGGAGCCACTCAAGACTCCTGGAGTGAGTAGTTGTTTTTTTGTTTGTTTGTTTGTTTGTTTTTTGTGGGAGGAATGCTGATGTTTGGAAGTTCTAGATCTAGGTGCTTACTTCTCTGACTATGTCTCTTTTCCTACAGGCACTGAGTTCGGGCTTGGGACCCCTACCATCCCCGCTGGGCAGCCTGGCTCCTCTGAGAGGTCTGGATGCCCCTGGCCCAGGCCCACTCCCTGGTTCTGCCCCTGCTCTGCGGCGGTCCCTCGGCAGCTCTGGGGGACTGGAGCCCCTAAAGACATCCCTTGGGGTAAGATCCTGGTGCTATATGAAGACTACGCATTTGAATCTTTAACCTCTCCCAAACCCTTACAGTACACTATGTTTAATTTCTTTCTCTGTCAGGGCCCTCGGAGCAGTGGAGCATCCAGTGTTTTGGGCAGCAGGCAGGAGGAGAGGGTGTCTCTCACTCTGCCTGGCTTTGATGATGATGATGACAATGACGATGAGGAAATCTCAGAGAACGAGGTATAGTACAGCCTAAAGACAAATGCAGGATGATGATAGTAGTTGGGGTAGCCGCCTATGGCTCTTAAATGTAAACTTTACGTCCCTATCAAATCTGACAATCCTGTCTCCTTTTCAGCCGAGTCCTCGTGGTTCAGACCGATTATTGAAGAACCTTCATCTGGACCTGGATGCCCTTGGAGGAGGCCTACAGTATGAGGTAGACAGGATAAAGTAATTCTTATAATAAGGGAAAATGAGAACAGCTGCTGCGAGGCTAATACTGATATATTACAGGCCAATCATTTCCTTGTATGGAAGCAACAGTGTCGAGTTTGTAGATTTTGATTCAGTTTGATTTCATATTCATTTTCTTATTACTGGTTTATCAGTTCCAGTGGAAAGTTTAAGCGTCCTGTGTGTGTGTGTGTGTGTGTGTGTGTGTGTTTTTACCTGTTGGGATGGTGGTTCAAGGCTGTGGTCTCCAGATAGGGCCAAGTCCTGCAACTCTGGCTCTGTCCTCTCCTCAGCTGGAGCTCCACCACTGGCTTCACTGTCCTAGAGCGTCACACANCCACAGCCTTGAACCACCATCCCAACAGGTAAAAACACACACACACACACACACACACACACACACACACACACACACACCATCCACTTTTGTAGTGGCTCCCGGCTTTGTTTCCATCTTTCTCGCCCACTCTGCCATTTCTGTGTTCTGTATGTAACACCTCTGTGTATTCTTTGAATGGCCACAGTGTTTTTTCACTGTGATTGACAAGAGATTACTAGACTGAAACATTTTTACATGCATGAGTTGACAGGAATTTTAGAAGCACAACCCTGGCATCTGAGGTACATTCACAATTATGGAGGTGAACCGTGTGTTTCTACTGCATCTTTGAACCAGAGATTTTGTACAAGACCAGAGTATATTGTGTAGAAAAGGGGGTCTCAAATACTTTCCCCCTGGTAATAATGCAGCCTTTGATAACTTTTAATTGTATTTTCAGTATTTATTTAATCAAGTAATGATAATTAATAATGTAGATGCTAATATATTCATGCATACATATATTTTTAAGTTTGGGGCTGTCTTCATTGTTTACATATTTCTACACATTCTCAGTGTTTCACTGCCATGGTGAACTTTTCTTGTTGTCTCATGTCACTGTGATTAAACCATCTGTTATTCCTTCTCTTTCTCTCGTATGACCTCTCTGACCTTTAAACCTCTCACCTTTGCACTGTGACCCGGGATGTGTTCATGTAGCTGCTGTGCTGCTGGGATCTGTCCTATGGGCACGGCTGCTACTGTGTCTTCCTCTTTGTCCTGCTGTCTTCCTACTGTCACTGTTACTGCTTTGCTGTCTGAAACTATATATCAGGAGCATGCGTCATCACCATCAAAACAATCAATACCATAATTTCCCTCTGATTTGTGCATTTATCCCCTTTGGGATAGACCAGTACAACTCCCCACCACTGCCATTACGTTCTGAGAAGTCAGTCCTAATTTATGGATCTTGCACATGTTTTACATTACCTACTAATGATGAAAGTTTGTAATGCATTTATTCTGTGTTCTAAAATTTCCCAATGATTTAGTAGAACTGACGTGTATAAATTCAGTCATTTCTTCTACACATTATGGCTTTTTTTGGAGGAGAAACTCTGAAACAAGGAAATCACATTTATCAAACAAACCTGTGAGACCCAGAACAAGACTTTGAAAAAAAAATTATGCGTACATGCATGTTTTTATCTGTTTGTCTGCGTAATTTATTTTTCCTGTGTTGGTTGTCTAACAAGACTAAATTTGTCCCTTGAAAATGCACAATCTGTCAGTTTTGCATGTCAAGATCATCACCCCCCACCGTCTATCAGCGGGGGTCGCAACCTTTTTGTCTGCCTCCTTCCCTCACCTGCCCTCCTCCGTCCTTTCTCTCCCTTGTGTCTCTGCACGCCTTCCTTTGTGCCTCTGTTTTGGGATGGATGGACTGTTCTTCCTATTCCTCTCCACCAAGGACTCTTTGAGGGGCCGCCACCTCCACCTGTCCTCACTGGTGGGCAGCAGAAACCATGTCAGTGTGGAGGGGGGAGGTCCTATTAGCCCTG
The DNA here is from genome assembly GCA_003416845.1 of Oplegnathus fasciatus. NCBI lineage: Eukaryota > Metazoa > Chordata > Actinopteri > Centrarchiformes > Oplegnathidae > Oplegnathus > Oplegnathus fasciatus. Next base: position 639,171 of record NTHP01000260.1, on the reverse strand, counting down.
AACCTGAACACTCTGCTCAACAGGAGGTAGAAGAGGAGTTAAATGAGGTGGTGGAGGAGGACGAGGAGGAGGAGGAGGGAGGAGAGTTGGAAGACGAGGATGTTCAGAGAGAGAAGGAAGAGGATGAAGGAGGAGGGGAAGCAGAGGAGGGAGGTACGGAGGAGAAAGGAGAGGTAGGAAATGAGCAGGAAGATGGAGAGGCACGGAGTGAGGAAGCAGACGAGAGGAAAAGCAAAGAAGAGGGGGATGAGATGGAGGAAGAACAGGGAGGAAGTGAAGTGTCTATAGAAAGCAAGAAAGGAGAGGAGGAGGTAGAGAGCGACGAGGTAGAGGAGGAATGCTGTGAAGGTGGGGATGAAGAGAAAGATGAAGGGGATGGTGGAGTGTCAGAAAACGTGAAACACAGCGAAAAGCAGGAGAGCGATGAAAGAGAGGAAAATGGCAGTGATGAGGAAGTAGAAGGTAGCCAGCATGATGAGACCAAAGACAGTGATGAGGCCGTGGAGAGTTTAATGGAGGAGAAAGAAGAGGTGAAGGTGCGAGCAGAAGAAGAAAAACGCGAATTTGAGGAAGGTAGCGATGAAGATGAAGTTGTAGAGAAATGCTTCAAAAGTGATCAAGATGGAGGGAGTGAGGAGGAGGACAAAACTGACAAAGAGAGAGATGAGCTTGAGAGAAGCATAGATGATGAAGGAGGGAAGAAAGAGAGTGAGGAAGAGGAGGGAGAGATGAATAGCGAAAGAGAGCAAGAGACGGAAAAAGAGGAGGAGGAGGGCGGTGAGAGCGATGAGGCTTTGGAGAGATGCTCCCTGAGCCAGAGGAAACTGACAGAGAGTGACGAGGAGGTGTTAGAGAGATGTGTGCAGAGTGAAGGGGGAGAAACGGAGGGGGAGGGACTGGAGGTAGATGAGGAATCAGATGTCCAAAAGATGCCCCGCACCGCATCGGAGATTGAGGAGGAAGTCGTCGAGGTTTTTGAGACTGGAACGGCTCAAGTCCGACCAGCCGAGCTAGGCAAGAAGATGATGCTGAGTGACCTTAAAACGCTTGACCAGAACAGAAAAGCTCTTGCTGACAAGATGAAGACAAAAAAATGCCCCCCTCCTGCAGAGGTAGGGTTTGCTGTTGCCTCTGTGCGTGCTCATCCCCC
>NTHP01000260.1:627287-637971 GCA_003416845.1 Oplegnathus fasciatus | reverse complement strand
CCCGCCCTAGTTCACTACCCGACCCCAAACCCTGGTCCTGCTTGATCTCTGCAAGCAGGTGCATGTAGCTCCCACCATCCAACTCCACTACCTTAGGGGCTGTCTCATCCTCTGTGATTCCCAGCCGGGACGTCATCACTCGCACACTGGAATATCAGTCGGTTAAAGGAGAATCCATTTGAGCCCCTGAGGACTGGATTGGAAAGTTTCGATCCCTTTTTCCGCTGACAGTGCAGGCTTTTGGTAGTCTATCTGCTCTTAGACTGCCGGTTGATTTTGATTTGACCAGACAGAACTCTCATTTCCCGCCATCGCCTCCCCTCCCCCCATTGTCAGAGTCTGCTTGCTTCGATTACAGATTGCTTTTACAGTACGACCGCCAGCTCACCGGCCTCTGTTGCATTCGCATGTACGCTCTACTTCTGCCTCCTGCCGTGTGTGTTTCTGTGTCTCAGCACGCTTCGATGTTTAGTGTCGCTTGTGCAATTTTGCTTGCACACCCGTTTGCACGTGTGTGTTCATTCACAACGGCTACCTTGTCATTAAGTTTGTTTGTGTGTGTGTGCGTGTGTGCGTTATTGCAGGAGTCCGAGGCCAGTAAGAACATTGAGGAGGCTTCATCCTCCATAGATGTCAAGGTACTCTGATCACGCAGTGTGACACCCATTCACCACCATTCATTCATTCAACTGTTTATTGTCAGCAGCTTTGTAATGGCTCTGGTTCTGTATCCTAAAGCTGTCGGAGAAGGTTCTGGACATCAACAACCTGTCTGGCACTGTCAGTCCACTGGAGAAAGATGACAAAGAGGACACAAAAGAAGAAGAGGAGGAGAATGAGGAGGGGGCACAGACAAAGAAGCCAGAGGCTGCCGAGAGGTTTGCTGTTGTTTTGATATTGTTCCTGGAGTCTTGAATCGTGTCTCACAAGGAATTGGAAGTCTTAGATTTAATTTTAGAGGCCTTTTTGAGCCAGTGTTTTCCATCATCTCCGACAAAATCAGCTGTTTTTATTTTCATAGTGATTTCAGCTGTGCAATTGTCACTTGTGGAAATCATTAGATGCCAAACATTTCTTTGTAAGAGTTCCAACTACACAATTTATTTTGGTGAAATATTCAGCTACTGTGTTAAAAGAAAAGCATGGACAATCATTTTAACTTTGGGATTAGTATAACACCTTTCTCCCCCTTCAGGCATTTGCAGGCTGCTGGCAAAAACAACCCTCCAGCTACGAAAGTTGAGCGACTCGTCCTCCACCAGTCCAGCCCTTCGCACTCCCTCTCAAGCCCGTCCCACTCAGAGCAAGGTGTCGGGCTCCGTCTAAAAACCGAAGGCCTCAGCACGTCTCTGGGGCTGCAAAGGCCTGAAACCTCCAGAGGCCGGCTGGTCCGCGCTTCCAACACACAGCTGGAAGATGCTGAACCCCTCTTACAAGAGAGCCCACAGGAAGAGGAGCCAAGCCGGAGACTCCGGAAAGACAGAGAGAAGAAAGAGATGGAGAAAGAGCAAGAGGAGGAGGAGGAGAGGAAGAGGACAGAGAGGGAAGAGAGGAACCTGAGGGAGAGGAAGGAGGAGAAGGAGAGGGAGAGGAGGAAGGCCGATCGAGAGGTGGAGGAGGAGAGGGAGCATCTGGTGAAGGAGAAGGAGAAGAGAATGCGTCTCCTCCAGGAGGAGCTGAGGAGAGAGGAGGAGGAGGAGGAGAGGAAGCTGAAGGTGGAGAGCGAGGAAAGACTGAGGTAGGCAAGGGGAATCACAGAAGACCTTTAAACTCAAATACTACGACTCCTTCAACAGTTTTCAAATGTGTCAGTGTTTACGCTTTCAGCCAATGATTGTGTGTTTTTGTATTCTTTGTTGTTTTCTTCCCATTCTTGGTGGTTATTTTCATGTGTGTTATTAAGAGGCAAACTCACATCACAGTGACAAAGTTTCAGTTTATAAATGTACTTTGGTTAGGACTCACTTAAACACACATACATTTTACTAAAACATACTTTGAGAGCAATTTCTTCATTCATAAAAGCACGTATATGTCTCCCCAGGGCTCTGCGGCAGCGTCTCCTGTCTAAGAGGAGCGAGGAGGAGGCCAGGCTGAATGAGGAGTCTGATAGGACTCTGGAGGAGCTCAGAGAGTCTGCCCAGGAGAAGAGACAGAGGCAGCAAGACAAACTCAGGTCAGACCCTGCTTTATAGAATAACACCCTCGCAAAACTTAAATCAGTTTGCGGTTAATCACCTGTAACCCCCTTAATGACATTGACGTGTGTGTCGTGTGCTCAGGGAGGAGAGCGAAGCCATGCTGAAGGAGTTGCGCGTCACTCTAGAGGAAGAACGAGTAGCGGAGCGCGACAGGCTGGAGGCCCAGAAGAGGCGGGACGTCGAACGTCTGAAGGCAGAGTCGGAAGAGGAGCTGCAAGCAGAGAAGAGGAGACTCCAGGGAGAGAGGGAGGAGAAACTGAACTCTCTGAAACAGGAGGTGACTGAGGATGATGCTGGCCTGCTTGAGTCCAGTGACTAACGAGGGATATCTCATTCTGAACAAACTGAAGCGAAAGCCAAACACACGTACTAGGAACAACAAAGATAAGAGCAAAGAGCTTGACAAACATCTGTTTGAAAATCAATATAATTTAAGTTAGAAAAATATCAAACAGTGTCACTGTTGTTAAGCAATTCAGAGTGAAAAACAAATTCTTCTTGACCCACGTTAGATGTTAGCAGGTTGGCATATTAACCTGGATACCAGTTTTCATAAGTAGGGGAAAGGTCAGCCTCAAGCCAATTTGTGGGCAGCTACATCACCCTCCTGTCGCCCTCTTCAGCACAGCTCTAGTTTTGGTTCATCAGTCAGTTGTTATTAAACAACAAGAGTAAAAATTCTTGGTTATGATGTTGCTATCAAGTGTTTTACCAACATATGTTATATCACAAATCCATGAAAATGTTCCCTTAACACCCAATTTGGAAGTAAAATGTTGGTGCTGCTGTGTAGTTGAGTACGGTAGGGCAACACTCCATTTTTTAAAGAAAGACATTAACAGGATATAAACGCTCAACATTTAGACTGTTACTGTTTAAAACTGTCAGGTGATCTCTATGCAGCATAGGACCACGTTGTGTTAATGTGTTATGTTTATGTAAACAATACAAAAGTTTGTGTTTGTTGTATTTTGATGGTACACGGTGGCTTTGGACTTGGAGGGACACAGATTAATGATCTGTCTCTGTGTTTGCACTGTTTTGTCTGTATAAAGGGCAAAATCACAGAGAGGAGGAGGGAGCTCATGAGCCCACGACCTGAACAGAAACTGGCAGAGTACCACCGAGAGGTTAGAGGACACACACACACACACACACACACACACACACACACACACACACACACACAGTTGTGTTTCCATCACTTCAGAGGACATTACATTGACTTACATTCATTTCCTTGAGACTTACCCTAATTATAACCACTACTTGCCTAAACCTAACCCTTACCTAACCTTAACCAAGTCTGCACCCTAGAATTTAATGATTTACGCTATGGGGACTTGCACTTTGCCCCAAAAGGACGGCAAGTCCCCACAATAAGACTGTGTAAACAGATTTAGGTCCCCACAACGTGAGTAATACATGTCCACAGATTCTGTACAGAGTTACATCGTTGTCATCATGTGTATTTCTTTCTGGATGTGAGTTAAGGCTTTAATTAAATGTTCACTGGGATGTAAGTGTTTGTGCTGTAAACTGACCTTCACTTTCACCGTCTAGCTGGCTGATGTTCTGCAGGAGGTGCGGGAGGAAGTGCAGCGTGATCACGAGAGGAAGCTGGAGCAGCTGAAGGAGGACCACAGGAGAGAGATGAACAACATCAGAGAGAAATACCTGGATGAGGTCAGAGAGTATTTACACTTCACTTTTACCTGATTCGTGCCCTCATCCACAACTTGCAATATTCCCGTTTTCAGTATTCCCAAGTTTCAGGTCTCACTTTTTGTTGTTAAGCAACGGAATGGTAATTTATGGCAATTATAAAATGTTGTGTGTGTGTTTGTGTTTGTGTGTTCCAGGAGACTGCTCAGAGGGAGCGCTTGCTTTCTACTCTTCACGACGACAGGGAGCGTCTCCAGGCCTCACACGCTGTCCAACTGGAGAAACTCCGCCTGCAGCTTGACACGCAGATACAAAAGACACAGCTGACACACTCGCGCAAGGTGAGACCGGACAGAGATACATATTTACTAACAATGCAGTGCTGAATTTGTGGTGCCATCACACTGCCTTTCAAAGTCTAAAACCGACCGTTTATGCGTCCTCTTTTCCACCTGGTATCACTGTTTGGTTTACAAATGGATGGTTTTCATGTAAAACATGTCTCCAGCATATGGACTGAAACCATATTTTGCTCACCAAATTGAGGGAGAGTAAAGGGAAGCCTTTTCTAAAATTACAAACACTTTATTTCAGAGAATAAATCTGTCTCATTTCTTCTATTAGGAGTCAGAACTGGAGGATCTGGCAGATCAGATGGAGCTGAGAGCCAAAGAGCTGAGGAGCCAGGAGGCCATGCTGCAGACCAAGGTCTTCTATCCCATACTGTATGTACTATTAATCACTCATACGCTAACCTAAACCACATGGACTAATACTTTCTGTCTCTTATCAGGCAGCAGATCTGAAGAGGAGGAGGAAGAAGCTTGGGGAGGAAGAGGACGAAGTGGACAGACAGATAGAGGTGGGACATCCCACTCTTTCTTCATGAAAAGAGAGATTATATTCACACACCTGTCCATTTATCAACCACCAATTTCCCCACCTATGTGTCCAGGCCTTACCCCGGCTGATCCAGGAGAGAGACCAGCTGAAGGCGGAGCTGGAGAGGATGAGAGAGGAGAAACATCAAGCCAGAGAACTCATCCAGAGAGCGAGGGAGGAGAGGAGTGAGGCCAAGGAGGAGGAGGAGAGGCTGAGGGAGGAGAGAGACAAAGCCAGGGAAGAGAGCAGGAGGGCCAAGGAGGACAAGGAGCGACTGGGGAGCAAGGTGGTGCTGCTACAGGAGAGATGCGACCGCCTCAGTCGCAGAGTCAGGTACGGTTTCCTACACAGGGCGTCGGCGCATCTTTTGTTTTTACTTCGGTTTCAACCAATGTAATTATTTAACTGAGGAGAATGCAATCATTGGTCTCATTTTGTCCAATCAGTGAGCTGGAACAAGGCGAAGGAGTGAGCGCCTCCCCGAGACCAGAACCTAAACAGGACAAAAAGAAGGCACAGAAAGCAGAGGTGACAGCGACCTCCAGTGACAGGAGAGACTCATCACTACATGTGGAAGACCTGGACGACCCGCCACACTCCCCTGTACCCGACAGCCACAGCAGCATGGACGAGTAAGGAGAGAGAGACAAATTTGTGCTACTAATACTATAATAATATAATAATTATACATTTTACAAAAATATAAAAAGCCCTCTTCCCCACACCTCTATGTGTCCAGATTCCGACGCTACATCTCCTCACATAGCGCATCCATCCAAAAAACCAAACTCTTCCTGGAGAGGGAGAGCAGCCGGCTGATGGAGAGACAGGCGGCTCTGCGGGCGGCCCAGACCAGCTCCTCCCAGGACCCCAACCAGGAAGGAGGGGTGACGGAGGAGATGATGAGAAACCTCCAGCAGGTAGGGAGGAGTGTGACCTACTTCCTGCCGGATAATAATTGGTGTGATGCGATTTAAAAATAAGTGTCGAGTGCTGGTTGCCTTCCCTCGTTCTGTCAGGAGGCCAGAAATGTGGTGGAGCTGCAGCGGACGGTTCAGAGAGGAAACACTCTCCTGCGGAGGAAGGAGGAGCAACTCCAGCAGCTAGAGAGCTCCATAGCTGAAGAGGTGAGGAGAAAACATCAGCTTGTATCTGTAGTCTTGCACTCAGTGCTACTTCACTTTGGTTAAGACTGTTTGTGTTTTCAGTGCAAAGGACTTCATGAAGTCAACCAGCACCTAAAGTTGAAAAATTCATAACAATCTTATAACAAATCTGTAAACAACTGCCTTTTTTATTGCTCTTTCATTTCGTTTCCTCGCTCTCTCTCCAAACAGAATGGGCATTTGAATTAATTACTTTTGTGTTCCTAATATTTTGTGTGCTTTTGTGTTCACTTTTCCAAGCTTTTTAAGGATAAATCAAATCAACAGGTAAACTAAACATACAGACAAATTCTAGCTACTATTAACTGCACTTGTTGCTTTCTCTGTTCAGCCGCTGTTTGAGGATCTGTCTCGGCTGGCAGGAGACAGGAAGGTGACCTTTGATGTGACCGAATCTGACCTCAGCAGCACTGTGGACCCACCGGATGGGACAGGTAACATTCATAGATTAACCAAAGAACCTGATATATTCACTGTTGTTAGCGCTATATTACTGATATTTCATATACTCTCCTCAGATTATTATATTTTTCCAGCTACGCTGAAGTTTTGTTGTTCTCTCCATTTCTCCCTCGCCCTCTCATCAGGAGGTCATCCCACTGTCCCGGACAAAGTCCAAGAGTTAGCAGAGTCCCTGCAGCAGATCTCAGGCCAGCTCAACACTGTATTGAGTGCGTTGGGTTCACTGGCTCAGAGGCAGAGCGCCACACCCTATACAGCCTTCCCTCTGCCTTACTCCACCCCAGCTCCCACCTCCACCTCTGCCCCAGTCATGCCCCAGATGCACACCCTGGGCCCCGGTTCCTTAGCCCCACCTCCCCCAGTGAGGCTCTCAGAGCCATCCTGGAACTGGGCACCCCAGGGCACCTCCGCAGCCACCCCTCTCTTCAGTACCCCCATCAGCAGTGGGCTGAGGGCCTCTGAGGACCTCATCAACAGCCGATGGAGCCAAATATTCCCCAGTATGCCAACAGATGCGTTATTTTGCTTTAGAATGAGTGAAGCACCATTAATACAATCATAGTTGTTGGTCCTGAACTGTTGTTCTGTTCTCCAGGAGCAGCTATGGACCCGATCACCTCCAGCACCACGAGGCCAACCTCAGCTTACTCATCATACACTCCTGCTAGGTAACCTGCAACACACCTTTAACCAGGCTATTATTATAGATTACATATACGTCCTCGCCGTCTTCAGTGTGCTTACAATAATCTTAAAACCGTGTGTCTGTCTATCTAAGTGAACATGGTCGTAGCCTGCGGTCCATGCAGAAGTCAGTGGAGGTAGACGGCCAGAGGCTGCAGGGGCTGATTGACGGCAACAAGAGGTGGCTGGAGATGCGCAAGAAAGACACCAGCGTGTATCCTTCGATCGCACATACCCATCCACACACACTAACACATCCATATTAGTATTGTGTTCAATCTGCAAAAAGAGCACACAATCCAGTGTCTGGTTTTCAGCCTCATCTCAATGTACCTGTTATAGACGGACATGCTAATACACTGTATGTTTATACCAACACAATTTACAAGTTCATGACTATGGAGCCCTGAAAATGACTAAATGCAGCAACCTCCAGTCAAAAAAAATGCCTGTAAGTTATTAAGTTATTGAGTTGGGCATGTCCATGCATGGTTGGTTCTGGGTTTGTGTGTGTGTGTGTGTGTGTAACATCAGTCAAACAGTTGAGAGGACTGTTGCTAGCTATTTAAGTAACAACATTATTTATTGATGTATTGAGTTATATTTTTGACTTGTCTGATAACCTTTTACTACTTCACTTTATTGCCATCTATTGTGTAAAGCATTGTTGTGCCTGTCGTCGTCTTTAACTCTGCCTCCCAGACCTTTGTTCACTCGCTATCAGGCTCCTTCAACCAAGAGCGGCCTGGTCCAGCTGGGCCTGGATGATAACAACCAGATCAGAGTCTATCATTACTGAGGACAAGACGCACAGTTCAGTCCTGCTGTACTGTGACTATCACTGAGGACTTTGGAGCATTAATGATTGTGACAGGTCAGTGTTGTGACGTTTACATGAAAGGGCCTCACGTTAGAGTCGTGTGCCCTTTATTTGGTTCATTCCTTTTTAAAACCTTCAGTGCAAAGGTTTTACAGGGAAAGTCTGACCTCCTCTGCTGTGATTGGAGGAAGAGATGAGTGCGGAGGACATGGCAAGTCAGGGAGCAACATGTCACAGAGGGCTGAGGACTTTTATCCTCCAACATAAGATATGGCAGGAGACTTTTTCAAGCACTTCAACGTCACGTTTACAGATTATAGCTCCATGCCAGACTTGGGCCAAACCATTTTTTAAATTAAGCAGTTTAATTTGATGTCAGATGAGAAAGGGTTGCTTCCTACATGGTGTAATAAGTCAAGACAATCACATAGAAGTGTTTTTATTGAGTTTATTTACTATACTTCTTTTACTGAAAACTTCACAGATGTTTATCTTCATGTTGTGAACCCATTTGCTGCTGCAGGCAGGACATAACACTAAAAAGCAGCACTTTACAGCTGCACAGAGGTCAAGTTTCATTTGTATTTATGTCGCTGGTTTTGTAAGTGACTTGTGTGTGAACTGTTTGTTTTTAAATAATTTCTTCAGTTTTTGTTGAAATCACCACTAGAATCATTGTTGCTTTTGTAAAGGTGAAGCCAATCCAGTTTTATTTACTTTTCCATATTCCACAGATGTTGGCACAGCAGTAGCACTGAGCCGTAGATTAGTATAAACTTTTAACATATGTGCAGACAGAGAAAAATGTCTTTTGTGCATATATATGTGTAAATAAATGCTGTATTTTTCTATAAAATATTTTAATAAATATACTTTTATATATATTCATGTATCTCTTGTGTATTGATCCTTTTATAGGCTAGTATAAGTGATTATCATACTGTACTTTGCTCACACAGAGAACGCCCTGCAGGGACTCACATGTCTCTAAGATTTCACAGATTAGGTTCAAGTTCATCAGGTTTAAAGAGAGGAGTCACCATCTGAACATGCAGAAAATAGCCAATAAAAAGCATCTGAAAATGAGACCTTTATTCAGTAACCGCTCATTGCTCTCATGTTTGACATTAAAATCAGTTTTTTTTTTCCATACAGTACAGTGCAAAAAGACCCCTTTGCATTCAGACTTGAGGGCAGTCAAGAAGTAAATACAATCATTATCATTAATATTCTCCAATGAGAAGGACGGCTAGAGGATCTGACCAATCAGAGCACAGTATGTGACTAACATGATTAGAACATTGAAGGCCACTGACAGACTGGACATGTTCATGTTCTCACATTTATCTCTGTAAACACACACACGCCTGTACAAACACTCACACAGCATATAAACAGCATACAAACAGTAATTTCAAAATGCATTGTTGACTCGTAGGTCAAACGTAATGCGGACAGTATAAAATAAGTTAATTCGGATCGGTTTTTTTTAGCAAGTGTGTACATTGTTATCTTCATCGTCAGCAGTAAGTAAACATTGATTACAACGGTTACATTGATGATGGCAGCGAGAGGACAAAACACTTCAGCATCACTCGACGTCGACCCAGCTCTTCATTGGCACATTTGTGTCCATACAGGTGGAGGGAGGAGCTACTGCCCTTCCCTGACTGGCTGATTGGCTGTGAGAGGCAGAGAAGTGCCCACTGTACAGCCTGGAAAAAAACAGGCTACTGGCTGTGCTTCTTTTTAGAACATGAAGGGGACGCGAACGGAAAGAGACAAGGGCGATAAGGCAGAGAGGAAGAGCTGAGCTCATCACAAAATCTAGAAGACGAAGATCTTGTCTCTCTGGACGGTGTCGAGGTCGTCGTCCATGGTCAGGAGGACCTAGGAGAGAAGGAAAGAAGTGAGGGGTTAGTCCACAGAGAGTTTCCTGTTTGCAGATTCCCATTCCAACAATATATTAATATTTATATTATTATATATGTTTTTCAGTTTGAAAACGTGAATGCTGCATGCGTAGATGAACTAAAACAAACCACAATCATACCAGGAAGGATCCAAACATGGCGATGGAGGAGAGGAAGTGCCAAATGTCGTGGTCGTCAAAGAATGAAAGCAGAATACAGTCCCTGTTGTGCTCACGAGACTCTGCTGGAGTTTTCTGAGTCCGGAGAGAGAAACACACACGGTAAACTAATGCCACATGAAGTAGGAACTAAATAGTTGAAGACATACAGAGTCAACATGTGTGATCTCAGGCCAACATTTTAAAAAGGTGGAAATCAACTACAGTAGGTGTGAAAGTCTAATGCTCCTTCTGTGTGACTTGAAGTACATGTGTTTGAGTTACTGACCTGCCAGGTGCTGAGACCCTGGAAGAAGAAGTACAGTGCCAAGCCCCACACCACGGCTGTGAACAGAATACACACCAACGCCAGACACTGGATTCTCTCACCGCTCCGCAGCTAAACACAGAAGAAAAATGGCTTTAGATATACAGAACATTTCTGCTCTTTTATAAATCAACTTAAAAACATGGATACGCGTGCGCGCACACAGACACAGACACACAGACACACACACACACACACAGACACACACACACAGACACACACACACCTTCATGATGATGTAAAAGGCAAAGTAGAGCAGCAGGTTGCAGATGGCGATGGCCAACAGGTAGGAGGCGAAGTCATTAGGTCTCTCTATGAGGCCGTAGGCAGCTCTACAGAGAGGAGAGGAGGAGACATAAAGATGGTGTCATTATTTAGTCCTACACTGTAAATGTACATTCATAT
>NTHP01000260.1:597352-626898 GCA_003416845.1 Oplegnathus fasciatus | reverse complement strand
TGGTCAGATTTCATGTTGTTTTTTTGACCCAGATGCAACACCGTGTTTCACACCAATAACAACATGACACGTAACACTCACATGCTGTGTGAGTACGTTATGGCAATTTATTTTACTTGATACAAAAAGCACATCAGTGTGAAGAATGATAACTCAAAACAAAATCAAAGACAATAATTTCAGGCAATATTTTTATTTTTCACCTGACATCTGAAGATGTAACTGCATCTCAAGTTTCTCTGTATAAACTAAATACTTTAAAACTCAGAATAATGGTGGGGGGGGGGGATTTCTGTTTCTTTACGCCATGACAGTAACATATTGATGCAGACGTGTCTGGTTATTACTCACAATGTACATGGGTCCACTGCACTGTCTGATGCAATCTGTGTAGACGATGTACACCATCCTGCGCAGGACCCCGGAGTCTGACACAAACACACAGGCGAATGTTAGCTGCAGCCAAACACCAGTCCAAAGTGTCAGGATCAAATCCACAACCCCCTGATGGTAAATGTCAAGGTTGAAAATGACCTCTTTCCTATGCACTAATCTGTGTAAAATTAAAAATTCTTTAGATCAGAATAGGAGTTTTCAGGTTTCTTGCTGTGATCTTACCCAGCCTCCATCGGCCCATGTAGTAGAGCTGTGTGCTGAGGAGGAGAGTGGCCAGAATGTGGATCACTGAGAAAACGATCCAGAACACTGTGTTTCCTTTCCCAAATACCTGCAAACAGACCGTCACAAACATTAAGAAATGTCTGTGTGGATTTTTGCGTGTGTTAAAGGTCACCCAGGCCTTGTCTATCTTGGGGTGTGTGTGTGTGTGTGTGTGTGTGTGTGTGTGTGTGTGTGTGCACCACAGTCTATGGTGTGTACCTACCACTCCCAGCACAGAAAAGAAGATGACCGCAGCCAGGCAGGCGTAGGCGGTGTAAGCACTTGCGTTGATGTCAGGGTGTCTCTTCTGATACAACTTCAACATACACAGCCCAGCAATCATGTACATGAAGGAGGTATCTGCAAAGAAGACACAAACGTTACAACATACACATCATCTAAAACAATAAAAGAATAAGAAGGAAATCATTGCAGATTGTTGTCTCTGAATTACAGTTCAGATTCATTGTCTTTATTGCAAATCACCAGCTCTAACCTGGGACTCGGGAATAAATTAAACGGGACTTACGCAGAGATCGTACTGTATTACATTTCCTATGTGGTAAGCACCTTTAAAAATGTTCAATTTAAGAGAAGCAATAGAAGTCCTGGTAGGAACACAAGCTGTCTTACCAAACTGGAAGTTGGTGTAGTTGGGACAGACGTGGTAGCAGGCACTGAGCAAGCCCTCCATCATCAGAGCAGTCCCCATGGCATAAAACAGACCAAAGTGCTTTGGGATACCACATTCCTGGGGGGTGGGAGAGAGGAAAAGTGAACTAATAATTGAGCAATGAGGTTCAATAAATAATAGATGTTACTCTATATTCCAAATGTACTGCATGTCCCTTCAATACTTCCTGTTTCTTATTTATTTATGCAGTAAGTTACCTGAGTACTACTACTGCACATCTGTCTGTGTGCATGTGCCTTACCAGCGCGTTGAGATCGTTGCGGACCAGGGCTCGGTTGTGGACGATATCTCTTTTGAGGACAATGAGGAGGAAGAGGAGTCCCAGCATCACGTAACCAAGGTTACTGAGGATGTTGTTGAACGCGCTGTGTATGAGAGTGCAATTAAGAGTCAGTCATACTTTAAAACACAGGTATGTAATCTGTTCCTGTGGTTGTAATAATACAATCGGGGCACCTAAACAGACACGTGCTAACCACACGCACCTCAGAGCTCCCAGGGGGTGGGCACACAGGAAGTTGTAGAAGCAGATGTCCTGGTTTCCTGTCACATTGACTACCTGAAGAACAGAGAGTCCGTTTAACATCCATCTACAGTGTACGAGTGTGTTGATGTATTTTTACAATACTTTTTCATCATATCTAATAAATTGCGGTTTATGTCTCATCAGCGTACCGTCTGATAGGTGATGACCAGCTGGACGACTGGCAGGGCATAGAACACAGCAATAGTGGCAATGTTCCTGGAGAGAAGATAATCATTAGACTTGTTCACGATTAGGAGGATAGGTTTGTTGGAAGGCTTCAGTATGTCATCTCTGTAACCAATGAATAATACTGTTTTCATGCCTGTAACAACCCCCAGAGTTCTTACTAGCTTAGTTTTACTGCACCATTACACGACTCTCCAGGAGATGCTGCAGTTGCAGAGCACATGTACAATTTCAGCAAAGATTCACAATCACATTTTTTATATTTCCCATGTCAAAATGGTGACAAAGTGTCATTAACTATGAGTTGGTTGATGAATTGTGGATCTACTTGACCTGGAGACTGGGATGTAAAGGACTCTTTGATTGTACTCTTCAATGGTATTTGTCATTCTCGGTCTAACCAGTGTCCTCACCAGAAGTAGATTTGGTATTTCTTGCTGAGGACCCTCTTGTCTTTGCGGGCCAGGTCAGACACACATAGAAATTTCTGGAATAAGGAGAGGACGTTAGTACTGATTGACATCAAAGTAAAAATGGGCCACGGCAAGGAATGGTGGCATTTCAACATCATAACTTGCCTAGTAACTAGTCTCAACTACATTACGACTTGCGATTTCCAAAAAACAAGTGATGTGTATTGAGATGGAGAGACGAGGCGTACCTTGGTGCGGACAATGTTTTTGTCTGAGTTGATGTCATCCAGCGTGTCATAGTCATCCTCCTCCACAGAGCTCAGAGATTCCTGCCTGCTTCGTCCAACACTGTCCAACGATCGCTCTGATGGAGGGAGGGAAGAGAAGAGAGACGACGACGTCATGGCGGAATAAAGAAAAGAGCCTTTTAATACATCTGATCAATTAGATGGACGTCTGGATTGAAAAGAATTTTTTTAATGATGCAAAGGTGTTCAAACACATCACACCTTTTAGAATTACTTTGCAATTGTCAAATATATTAAAACAGGAAGATAGGAACGATTGTTGGTACTTTGATCTTTGCATTATCAATATTATTTTGCTGTTCATTTCAATGTCAGCAGATTAGGAATCTGGCCAGGCATCAATATCTAAGTCTCATTGATGTATGATTCACATAGTGCTGATTGGTTTGGTGTAAATCTCTGAACTGATTCAGCCAATTGTGCGGCAGTGTGTCACCAATGCGGATGGCTATGTGGTGAAGGTGATTGAGGATTGGGCGACGTTTGAAAGGCTCCTGTCCTGATGAACAAAGACACACAGAAAACCGGTGAGGGACGAGAACGGCTCGCAGGAAGCTCACTGCAAGCCAGGCTCTGGAGACATGCTGCTAAGTGACAGTGGTGGGACAGAAAAAAAATGCGTGTGTTTGCGTTGGTCCATACCCATGTATCCATAGTTGTTGTCAGTTGATGTGGCGCTGTCAGTGATGGCCTCTGAACTGAGTGTGCTGCCATTGTCGGCTGGAGAAGAAGAACAAGGGATAAAAGTGGATCTTCAACTCAATCTAAATCGCACAAGCAAAGACATAAGCAAAACCAGAACTGTCCTGAACTCACCAAAGGAGCCATATTCATATGGCGAGGCTGGAGTCTTGCCTATGGAGACATGCAAACACACATTTACAACTCCCGAATGAGTATATGTTGACAAATGAAATACACACACACAAACAAGCACCACTACAACCGATTACTCGTTAGGATCTTAGCGCTGCATACGAAAACACCACTACAGCTGAACTGTTAGTACATAAACACAGGGAGGTGAGGGACGCAACAACACATGCAGGGATCCGGTTAGAAAATTTGGTGCCTGACAGTTTTTTCAGGCTCAAAATGCCTGAAAAAACATATTTGAAGTTTTAGTGAATGGGTGAAAATGTGAGCGCGGAGTGGTGCAGAGGCTCATTAGTTGTGAAGACTGGTGACTGCTGCAGTGAGAGTGAACTGGAAGCGTCCTGCGGTTTAAAATCAAATCATGTCATGAGAGGCAGTCTCCAGCTGAAGAACCACATCAGCACATTTACCTCATTGATTATCTCCAGTATTTTTTCATGGAACAACTTCTATTTTATGCTTTTGTATATATACTTATGTGTTTCTTCAGCCAACAAACTTTAAAGCTGTGAGGAGAAGTCAAAGGATACCACTGTGACAAAAACAGGAAAAATAACAGGATGGTGACAGCACTTTGTGGTTAGTTGTACCTAACAAGTGCCCAGGTGAGTCATGTGTATCCGTATCTCTATGATGAAAGCCATAAAAGCTTAACTAACAGTCTTGGAATAGAGCCATGTTTACACAGTCCACTAAGCACTATAGTCAATCACACCTCTTTATCTTCCTTTCTATGAATGCTGTTTATATAGCGGGAGAGTTATAGTATGTGAACTAATGCATGCAGAGCATCTGCAGACAAGCAACACAGTGAGAGAAAGGGCAGTAAGTGCAAGATAGGAGTAACTGTGGCGTTATACCATCTCCGTTCTTCCCAAGCAGAGAGGCTGAACCACACATTAGCATGAGGGAGAGAGAGTGAGAGACACACATTCAGTACACACGGAGACATGTTAAATTCTACATTAAAAGCTCAGAATTAAATTATTATTATACTGCATGTTAAGTGTAGTTGAACACTGAATATATATTATGGCATCTACTCCACGGTACAAGTCCATGACTTTAAGAAAATGGTATGCTCCGCGCACCCTCTGACAAGCCCCTGATGGGCCAGTCCATAATAGCTAGTTGCTGGGTTACCTGTCTCAGCAGGCGACATGTCAGCAGGATTCTGAAAGACCTCTCTCTTCTTACTCATTCTGCAGAAACAGAGAGGAAAACACGCACATTCAAATCATTTGTATTCAGTAAGGTGTTCTTCTCTTAATGCAGTTGTATGAATCTCCATTTTTCAATTAGAGATCAAACCCCTGATTGAACTGGGACCAATAATATAAAGAAGCTTGAACACTGTGAACTTGTAGTTGCTGTTTTTTTTTAGATAGTGCCTAAATGATTTTTCCGGCCTTTAACCCAATTTAACCAAACGAAACCCAAATAAGGTTGATAATTGATAATAAAACTGTCTCTATGGTCCCATCTACTGTGATGAGGATTGTCTGTGGCCACGGGGGAGATACAGGGGAAGATATGTGTATCACTACAACGGAAAAACTTTTCAGATTCACAGATGCAAATATGTCAGCAGTAAAACGCCTGTGTATATGAAGTGGATGCAGTAACTAACTGTTGTTTTGGTTGCAGAGAAAAGTGCAAAATCGTACCGCTTGTTCTCCAGACAGGCCATCAGCAAGGTGAGTAGGTAGAAGGAGAGGAAGATACCCAGGCAGAACAGCATGCCCATAACATACACCTCCGCTGTGGAGTGCGAAGACAGATAGATTTACTGTAAGCCTATTCACACGCTAAGACTGCCTGACCTTGACTGCACTGCATAATGAAATGATGTAGCATCATTACCTACGGCATGTACCTTACATAAAAGCAAAACTTCTGTCTTTCTGTCTCCTACTCTTCCAGTACTGGAGAACATAACTTTTATATATTACTCTGAGTTCAATAAAATGTGAGAATCAAAAGACGCTCGTTTTCCCACAGTTGCGTGGTACGGTATATTTTGCTGACATAAAATCCTGTACCATGTACAAAGAAGCTTCTACTGCAATGACACAATCATGAACCTGCTGACACTTGGATAGGTATGTTAGCTTTTACCTGTGGACTTTTAAAAATGCCTTTTAGTCCAATTTGGAACAAGCTCTTTGTTGTACAACAAATCCACATGGGTTTTTCCTCAGTCTGAACAGATCATATTTGTCAACATGTGACTTACAGTTGATAGCAGGGGAGACAACCACATCGAGGACCTTGCTGCGGTTGCCAGCGTCGATCAGCTCATCAGGACGGAGAGGGTAGAAGCGCAGCGGACCGCCGCATGCCTCATCCTCTGTTTTTACCACCACCACCACATAGAAACTGTTGCTGGGAAAATCTTTCCTCTAGATGACAGAGAGAGACATGTTTGTGTGGTAATGGGGGGGACCGGTCTGTAGGTTTTGTCACAGAGGTCTGCAGTATGTTCTGTATTTCAGCACCATGTACGTGTCAAACAATACCTGCACAGTGATTGCGCCTTTTTTGGTCATAGTCTGGTACATCCCAATGAAGGCCACGTTGTTGTCAAGGTCATAGACAGGGCACTGAAAAGAAAGAGCGAGAGACAGAGAGAAAAAATTAAACGAGAAACATGGAGCATTAACAGATTAACAGAACAGAGGCAAGAGGGAACAAGAGAAGCACGCGGTTACATAAAAAACACAGTGATATTAAACATGACAAAAATAAAGAAGAAAGAAGAAGAAAATCTTCTCAGAACATCATAAAATTGACAGTATTTGCTTTGCATTTTCACTGACGCTGTTGCAATGAACTCAATTATGCCCTCGTGTGGCCCAACAGTGTTACTGCATACTGACCACAATGCCAGGGGCCACTTGAGGACAGCAGCTGTCTGGTTTGAAGGGATGGGGAGGGGGAGTAATTGTACCTGGATGTCCTGGATGGACATAACGGAGCAGGGAAAGGTCATGTCTGAGTTGACCTTGACGATCACAGTGTCCACCCCGTCCGGGAAGACATACTTGAAGTACTGAAGGAAAGGACGAAGAGAAAGAAGAGGAAAAAAGATAAGGAGTCAGGAAGGATGTGATTAGAGGGGATAGGATTAGAAAACACAGATTCAGGATCAACCCTTTTTCTGTTTCCTGTCTTTCGTCACTATCTGGTATACGGTACGTAGGAGAAAGTGACAATTTCCAGGACAAAAAACACAACATGATGAAACAAAAGTAGATAAACTGAGGTATTGTGTGACAATCACAACTGGCTTGATGGATAACAAGGTTTATCTGAGAGGTGCTACAAAAGGCCAAAAAGAAAACCCAAGTTTGTTCTCTTTTTCATGTGTTGAAAAGCAGAACTTGTCAGAGAAGAGGGAGAGAAAAGAATGTCGCTGCATGTTGAATTATTGTGCAAAATCTGGAATTCCCTCCATCCTCTTTTTCACTCCTCCGCTTCTCTCATGTTTCTCGTCATCTTTGCCCTCCACTCCCACCCTCACACTGTCTGCATTATCTGCATTTCTGTGACTGAACTTCCTTGTTGTAAAGCAGCACTTGTGGTATCGAGCTGTATACCTGAGGTTGGGATGGTGACGCGGTGAAGCTGAATTTCTTGTCTGTCCTGTAATCAAGGTAGAAATAACATGTCAGACATACTGTACCTATATCTGTTGGATACCACAAAACCCAACCTGATGGCAAATGAAGCTAAGAATTCAGGCAGCTGGCTGCACAGCGTGTTTGTGTTTTTATATCGGATATCACTCACAGCAGGGTGAAGCTTTCAACACGGCTGATCCTGAGCTGGTAGTTTGTACCCTGACTGGACAGGGTAGACACGTCGACAAAGAAGTACTGGGTCTCAGAGAGGGCCCGGGTCGGAGGCTGGCACAATGTCCGGCCCACATGATCGTAAGGGTACTTTCTCTGGTAGCTGGCGAGAGAGAGAGACAGAGAGAAAGAGGGACAGGTTGACAAACTGAGAAAGAAACAACAAGAGAGCTCAAGTTTCCTTTCAAAGGGGAACTTTAGAAAGCTCTTTTCTGTTGCACACAATGGGTAGACACTTTAAATGAAGTATTGGATGACTGTATGAAGAAAGAAATCAAAGCAAAAAGATAAACTTGTTACATGATGATGAGGGAAATGATTCTATTAGATTCTTTAATATTATAGGAGTATACTACATTCCCAGGGATTGCTGTTTCAGAATCAGATGACCTAACTAGATAATGCATCTTCAATAAGCTCTGGGCAAAATCAATAAAACCCCAGCTTTAGAAAATGTTGCTGAATGCACACGGCATAGCTCAAAACATGGAAGTGAATTCTTTTAAAGAGAGCACGTGACAGAAGCTACGTGACAGAAGCTACATGAAACAGGCGCAACACTGATGACTTTCAGGTGGCTCTTTTACAGTAAGCTGGGCTCCTGGCGGATCTCAGAGGAGGAAGTGAAAGTCCAAGGTTCATTAGTGACCTGCTAAAACATGCCTGGCCACGAGACTGTGTCAGCAAGACTATTGCGAGGCCATTCTGGCGTTGCACAACCACAGAGACTACCTCGGACTGTGGGAGACACAGATCACTTCCCAGATGGGCTGTTGGCCAATGGCTAGTAAACAGCTGAACTTCTGACCATAAAATCCTAAAAATTAAGCCAGGTTACAAAAGCTGTGTGCCCTATAACCACCGAGGCACAACCCAGAGCATATTATAGGCTGCAGATTTTGTCATTTCCTCCCTAGAAAGTACGTCAACACCTGGCCTTAATGCTTACCCCATCCAGGAAAGAAATAATGACCAAATGCAACTACTACACCTCCAAATAACAGACATACCTCCTGGAATAAATCTGACCCTGGATCTGAGCTCTAAAAATCATCTCTCTCCACCACATCTACAAACGGTTCTACACAGCTAGCATTTACAGATTTCCTTCTCTCACGAGGCTATTAAGTACGCAAGCAGCTCTCTACGCCAAACAAGAACATTAGCTTGATTGCATGACCTGAAGTCATAATTGTTTACTATCTCGGGAAGAACAGTAGCAACAAGCGGGCACTCCTCTAGGAGGAACCTTGGCTCATTACTTTATGTACCATCAGCAGTGTGTACAATTAAGTTAGATATACATAAAGGCCTAGTGGAAAAAGAGTTGGACAGACACACCCCTGTTCAGTATTGTGGAGACTTGCCTTACAGTCCACTTACCATTGATTGGGTCAGTTTATGCATTTTGACAAAATGTCATGACATACAGCTAAATCTGTACACATGGCTAATGTGTTCCCTTTTCTTTCTACTTCTCTATGTGTGTCACTTTCAGCATTTGAGTGTGTAATTGTTCGATTCGACATACATAGACCAAGGAACATGAGTCATTAGTGTATGTTTGGCATATATTCTACATGACCCTAATGCTTTGGGAATAGCTCAGTGCTAATCTCTTATATAGAATATTTATGCACTGAGACCAGACCTCAGAGGATTTAGGTTAATAGGCTTTTAGCACACAAAACATACAACACTCAAACTTTCTGCTCAGGTAACATACTAGATACATTGTTGGACTAGTAGTTCAAAGGTGTTTCATGGGATGTTGTAGGAGGAGGGGAAGCTGAGTAGGTGGAAAGATAAAAGGGTGGGTTCAAAGGAGCAAGGGGCCAAAAGACAATCTACACGAGTTCCTTTTCAGCTGATTTTGAAAGAAAAGATAAGATCATGCTTCCAGATGAGTTCCAGGTGTGAAGTGGGGATACTCACAGGCCTCTTAGTATGAGAGGGACTTGAAAAGACAGCACAGCTTGCTTCTGTCGTACCACAAACAGGATAGGACTCTCCAAACCCTGTGACAACACATCCACAGACACGCGCACTCCCTCCGTCTGACACCCAAAGACAGCAGAGAACAGATCATATTACACTCTGCATTACTGGACATTATGAAGTGAAAAACAAACCTACTAGTCAGCCGATTTAAACTCACCTTATTCCTGGACACGGTGTGATTGAAAGCATAGATGGTCTGGTTTTCACTTGTAACCGTGTCATTATAGGTGACATCAAACTCCGCATCTTTCTGGACCACATTCTTGGTCTCCCCCACCGCCCCGCTGCCGCAAGCAAACTGGGTCACACAAAACCAGAGCAGCGCTGCCGATCCTGCTCGGATCCAACAAGGAGCGGGTCCAGAGCTGTTTTTATGTCGAGATTTCCAGCAACTCCTGAACACCATTTTGTCTGACACCGTCTCCCTAAACTGGCAGCTGATACCTAACGTTGTTCTAGCCGGTGCGGCAATACTAACGACAACTCCACCCCATTCAGCTGCAGTTACTCGGAAAGCAAGCTGGCTAACGGTGTCACTTCCAGTAATGACCAACAACAACAGCAGCAGCAGCTGCTAACTGACAAGCTAAAGAGATGGCGTGATGTTTACATTAGCTCGAGGCTTGCTCGCTGTCCTATTGACGTCCGTGACAAACTCTGTCAGCTATGCAACCAATAACACAAGTTTTACAACAACAAGATCACAAACACTCAATTCCTCTCCGCCTGAAACGCCACTGCCTGGCAGTCTGCTAGCTAGCCGTGCTAACGTTAGCATTGTTGGTGAGGACGCTGGTCAGGCAGCTCCATGTTCAGATATCGCAGTTCACTTCCAGCGTCGCGGAGCGTGTCAGAAATAATAAGACAGCACCAAGTGTTTTTTCTCCAGCCTGTCCGGTGTGAACGGTTGTCACGGCCTGTGTGCGCGGCGCCGCGGCATTGTGCAAGAGAAGGGTGAAGAGATTCAGTGTGTTTACAGTGAGAAAGATGTGTGCTGTTAGCGCCCCCCCCCCCACGCTCACACAGTAAACAAATCGAGTGCGACGTCATGACGTCATGTCGCTGCCCTCCACTGCTCAGATGATCAGAGCAAGGGTAAATATCAAGAGTTTGATCAACAGGAAAGTGATTATTAATTGCTATGATATATTTGAAGTCATGTTGTACCTTGTAATTCAGCTGCTGATCACTCTGGATACATTTCAAATCCACAATCCTACATGGGCTCCAAACCAGTTAAAAATCTGAAAACCTTAAAAGACTCAATATTTCATATGCTTTCATTTGAATATCAAGACGGGCTTTTAAAATTGACTTAATACCCCTGGAATACCAGGGCTTGTGCAAAGTTTGGACTGGGTTTATGTATGACACTTGTTGTACCTGTGTGTCATGGATTTCTTACACAGGCACTCATGAAATCATCATGAAATCATCATGAAATCGGAGACATTAAAAATACTACAGCTATGTGCAATTTAGTGCGAGTTGACCACAGAAAATATCTGTCAATCTTTTTGTTTTTGTATTGACACATTGCAATGACATGACATGGTTATACCCAGTATGATTATGTGTGACAAATAAACCTGAATCTAACCTGAATCAAAGGACAGCGGGGACAAAAAGGATGATGTGATGACTGTGGAGCGCTTCCACAGGAGCTGAACTTTGGTTAGGTCAGTTATCTCTATATAACCCAACACTAATTGGGTAGAAGCATGGTCTGCAAGGGGGTGCTGGGGCAAAATGAGCTGTTGGGCCCCATTGATCCTCCTCCCTTCAACTCTCTCAACTCTGTGCATTATGTACCCTGTTGCCTCCAGTTACTCTTCAAGTACATGACCCACAGCAGACTACAAATGACAGCTTTATTGTATTTTGCTTAGAGCCCGAGAAACCAGTCAGCACTCCTACACTTATTTCTGTCACTTCAAGTACTTCCTGACCCCAGGATTTCTGTGTGTATATTGGTCTGTTTAAAGACATATTTATTTAAGAATATCAACCATGCTTCCTCAAAACTATAGATTTTGACACAGGGCTGAAACCAGGGCCTCGAGTTTAGGTAATGTAGGGCCTGCCTTTAGGGACATATCATTACAGCAGATATAGTGCATATACCACTTAATCAAATTACCCCAAACCAATTGACACATCGTGAACACGGTTCTTTCTGCGGCCCTCGGGGTCTGGGACTCAGTGCAGCTGCCTGCTTTGTTCAGTTGGTAATCCAGCTTTGAATAACAGGATGCAGGAACTCCTCTCTACCATGCAGTGGTGCTGTCTACAACCTGGTGACACAGCTAGAGACTAGAATAGAATAAAATAGAATAGAGGAATTGTATTTCCCCATAGCCCCTATAAAACAGCCCATTCTAAAGCATTTCTGCAAAGCAAGTTAGAGTAAACCACAGCATGATATGAAATCACCTGTTTCATGTTGCTCAAATTATTTTTGTTTGAATTAGTATTATTGGTGAATTTAAGTAATAGATATTTTAGGTTTTGATAGGTTTTAATCACCCATGTATGTGTATTTCATTACTTACTGCTGGCTTCTGTTTTGATATTTTTGTTCTTTTTATCATTTGTTTTGATTTCTATGTTTTGATGTCAATTGTTTTGGTCATATTTATAACTTCAGCATGTATTATTTGCTTTTATTTTCCTGCAGGGCACACTTGCAAAAGAACATCCTTATAAATAAATATTGGATTAATTTATTAATCAATCACAGCAAATAAATAGATACACATTTTTTTCACTTTAACAGATTCAGTGTGGTGACTGTAGATAATGGCTCCATACCCAGTGTCTGACTGACTGCTGTGGGGAAGATATTCTTTGTTTCAACTGCACCTTTGTAACAGAACTGCAGTTGTAGTAGAGGTGTGTGCTATGTGTCCAGTGTAGTTAATACATTTTGGTATTGATTTGGAGTCACGGGATCACATGGAAGCTACTGAAAAAACTGCCATTATTCTCTACCAAAATATATATATGTAAAATCAATGAATTACACATCAGAAAACAAAACAAGTGAGCTAAATGAGACCAATTTAGCATATTTTTTTTTAATTTTCACTATAGTATGGGCAAGTCAGCATGGAGGTATTGAAGAAAACATCGGTATTGTGCCATTTAAACAGTAATTTATTGAAGGTCCCTAAGTCAGCCCCCAGCAGTTAAGCGCTAGTGTAGGGAGGTGAGCTAACCGTCCTCCTACCACCAACACTGGGTGAAACTGTGTAAGAGGACTCTGCTGGATCCGGAGAGAGCTGTGAATCATAACAGAAGGGTGTAGCTACACGAACAGCATAAATGGCCATGATTTGTCTGGACCTCTTTATGGCATTGCAGAATCGACCTCTAGAAACTGTGAACATTTCTTAGTGTAAATATTCATAATGTCAGCTTCATGGAGTGCCGCTCTGTTTTCCTCAACTCATTGATATGAGCAGTGTGTTCCTTTAAAGCCTCATGAACCCGTCTGGTCATACATAGTGCAGCTGTTTGCAAGGAATCACTGAATCATGGGAACCAGAGTGATAATGCGCACTTCTTTGTCACCAAGGCAACCACAATACGTTTCTGTGGATGAAGTCATTTGTTACGCTGATCGTTACCATGGTTACAACCTAGAGAGGGCGCTGCGGAGGAGCGTTCCACGTAAAATGACGCAGGGCGGGGGCGTGCCCGCGATGCGCGCTGCGCAAGGCTGCTTGTTGTTCCCGCAGAGAGGCGAGAAGATGGCGGCCGTGTCAAGCGGAGGTGCTGCTGGGTCCGCTGCGGCCGGGATTACGCACTCTGCCCGACCGACCCACGCAGGCATGGGCTCCCAGAACCGAGCCCAGCCATCCTCCGGGATCAGCCACTCCAGTCGTACCAGCACGGCCACTGCGTGCATCACCAATCCTGGCCACACTTCGGCCACCAGGCCCCCCCCAGCCCGAGTGGGCCACTACGAAATCGAGCGGACCATCGGCAAGGGAAATTTCGCGGTTGTTAAACTGGCCACACACATCATTACCAAAGCAAAGGTAAGACGACTGGTGTCCGACTGTTAGAGGTGAACAATTACAAGTTGTCATTGTTTTATTTCAAGTCTTTCCGACCATGTACTCGGGATGACGCTGGGGCCTTCAGGCTCTGGAGACACCGCGGCCAGCCCGCTTTGGAAACACCGCTGCTTGGTGTTCGGGGGGGTCCGTTCGACACGGGGCATCACCTCTAACTACTGGATACAAACACATTTACCACAAGATAAAGACGATTTCACGTGTATTAGCTCGTAGTATTTTTAAGGAACGCTAGAAAGGCCCGAGGTTAATGTGTGGCAAAGCGCAGAGGACGGAGAGAAGGGTATTGACGAAGATGAAAAAGAGGAGACACAGATCGTTCCGACTCTAGAAGCTAGCTTAGCTTACCAGCTAATTAGCTGTTTGGCTAGACGCAGATATCTTTCAGACAGATGCTAGCACACAAGGTTAAAAGTTTGCAACACCCTTCTGGATAACTTTAAATTAACAGTGAACTTCTAAAGTTGATAAGCGTAGGTTGCCCAAGTATTGATAGCTCTCTGTGAAATTCAACGTAAAAGTACCACCGAAAACTGTTGACTGAGCCTGAGGCAGTAGCTTTTTCATTTAGCTAGCTTGACAGAGAAGGATTTTGAATAAACAAACCACTTTCCTTTTATTATTTTACGTTAGGAAAGTTTCTCACGTCTTTCTAGTGAAATACAACCGTTTTGTCGCGGTGTAACTTAACCAGTTTGTCAAAACTGTGTTTCAGATTTGTGTACCAGTTGTTTTTTGTGGTATTTAGATATCCCAGTTAATAGTTAGATGACATCCCGGACAAGAAAACACTCACATGGCAAAATCAGTGGTTTCAAAACTCCCATCATACATTTTGAGTGTACATAGATGCTTTTGCATAGAGTGGGCGCCAGTTAGCAGTATATTGGATGTTTGACACAGTCACTAGCAGACACTGTTATCAATCAACGATATTCATGCAAAACACCATTATTCTCGATGAGTGAATGTGGTACATTTACCAGAAGTCTGTTAGTGTTTATTGCAAACAGGAGGTTTGGACCTTTATGGTAGTTAGGGGAAGTTCGGGGCATTACAAGCGGAAGGGTTTGCTCAAATATTACAAGTAGTGTTTTTCTTTTGTGCTGACCTATTGGATCAGGTGCCTCAATGTTTCAAAGCTTTATTTGCCTGTGAGCAGTCTGTTGTCACTCCAGACATGAGGGCTATGGCTTCTTGGCTGGAATGGTAGTGTAAGCCCAAAAGGGCCAAAACAAATAACTAATCAGAAAGCCTCAGTTGCTGCATTTGACAACAGTGGCATCAGTACATTTTTTGCTAAGAAACAGTTTGATTTCCAGCCTGTTGGAGAGGTTCTACTGAGGGCGATACTTGCAATGAGGTGACACGAGAAGCCTTCCTCTGATGATGCACATGCCTTATGATGGATGCTCGCTCGAACACTCCCAACAAATAGGGGTGTCTCCACATGGTTGAATGCACTTACTGTAAGTTGCTTTGGATACAAGCGCAAGCTAAATACATGTAATGTAATTTAATGTAGCTGAAGCCTACGCTTAAAGACAGCCCCCGCAATACATATATTTTTTCTTTACCTGATGATGAGCCTTTAATTCCATTGGCACAAATAAAGGTGTGTCAAGGCAGCTGAGTGTGCAGCTTTACCTCTATGCCCTTGTTGACATACACACAGGCGGGCAGACACGCGTCATTTAGGTGCTTTGCGCCACATAGCCCAGAGAACCTTCCGTTGAGTTTCATGAAGCCAAAATAAACTTGTCAGTGAGTGCCATGTAGTGTTTTTCAATGCTGCAGAAGACATTTCATGAAGGACTTTGACTGTGATATGACTAATACAATGTAATTTACAGACTACTAGGTGTGGGAGCAGTGTGTTCAATCAGTCATAAGAGCAGTACAAAGACAGTAGCAATGTTATAGCGAGAGATTGACGAGCTGGTTATGAAGCTTTACTCCTTGTGTGTGAGCCTGTTTATGCTTGCCTGGATGTGTGTGTGGCTGTGTCTGGTTGTCTGACGGAGTGTGAGAGACAGGCAGGGGACAAAATGACAGTGGAACACAGACTGACAGAATGAAAGAGATGCCTTGTTTGTTGTCTGTTGATGGTGGTCACAGACAGACTAGTCAGCTCATGATTTTCGTCAACTAGCTCAGGGGTTTCAGCATCCCCAGTTGCTCATGAATATCAGAAGAATAGGAGTGTGCTTTTACATGCCTGTGGATATCATGAATATGGATATGATGATCAGTCATCAGATGAAATGCGCTTTGGAGCCTTGTTTTATGGCCTAGGTTTCATAACGATCCAATGCGAAATGCTGACTAGTCAAAAATAGCCTAACAACTCTCTCAGTTGTTAGATGGAGCTGGATGGTATCCTGCGGTGCAGTCACACAGAAGAGGACCTGGTTATTTATACATGGTAGCGTAGAAGCCCAGAAAGGGATGGTCCCTTGCTATGCCTCATTTGCTCTCTTTTGTTTTGTTAAACCTAAAACATTCAACAGACAATTTGTTTAAAGTTTATTTCCCCAACACTCGCTACCATTTCTACCATGTGTTTTGCAAATTCTCGTGGACGCAGTCAGTGTGCTGCACCTGTATGTTGTAATAGTGAAAGTTAATCTCCTCTAGATATAAAAGCAAGCTAGTGAAGTAGGAGTCAGAACAGTTTTGATACTCTCACACAGATGCTATGCTAGAGGGAGTTGGGCCACACTTTGCTGCTGTCTTGAATAATGTTGATTTCAGCGTTCAGTCTCTCCATAAACTTTATTGCCGGTCATGACCCTTCAACAAGGGACATAAGTTCTCTATTAGCTCTGGGCGACACTATAAACCGCTTGTTTAAGTTGTAGCTCTAATACTTACTGCAGGATGAATTTAGGGACTCGATAGACCAAGACCAAACCATCATTGTTAGTATTATTGCAGCAGCACCATCAGCCAATTTGTTCTCTTTGAATTTCATTTTTGTAGTAGCCTAGATCAACTTACGGGAATAACTGTCATTTTAGTTGCAGCCCAGCAGTGTGAAAAATGTCAGTCAGTGTCAGCACATGAACATATCAAAGAATCTGTTGTTTTACATGGTGTTTACATGCATTACAGTACAATGTTACAATCTTGCCAATGATAAATAGGAAGAAGGAATGATAGATACTAGTAAATTATATCTATATACAGATTTAACAATCTAACTAATTATTAATTGGAGTTTTTTCTTTTAATCAATAAATCAATGAAACGGACCAAAACAAATATAACTATACAATGAAATAAAACTGAGATAAACGGTAAATCGTCACATTGGAGAAGCTGTAACTAGCAAATGTTTTGCATTTTTTATTATAAATGGATTACTAAAATTGTTGCGCTGAATTTTATGCTGGCCGACTAAGACTATTTACAAAATGTTGCAATTTGAATTCCAAATCTGTGTCCATTCTTAAATGTAATCTAGTCAAAGCCAGTATTGTTTATCTCCACCACTCATTGATGTCTCCTGAGTTTCCAGCACATTTATAAAATACTATGTTGAAATGAGATGTAGGACTTGTACAGAGGCTGGTAAAGAAATCTTCAGTATAGATGCATTGCTTCTTGGGTCTCACACAGGGATAGCCAAGTCGTTGAAAGACCTGTTGACTGGGGTTATGGAACTGATCTCCCTCCATTGCAATTTGATAGGCTATTAATCAGGCCTGTAGTCGCCTTGTGTTTAAATGCACTTAACTTTAGATGATATTTCAAATCCTTGCCACCTTCCTTAACAGATGGCATGTTTGCACATCCTTTCTACAGCCATTACCAGCCATTGAATATGATTTATTTTTTATGCACAATTAATTGATTTGAGTAAAATGAAATCTTTCATCAATATTCTGGCTCTGAAAATTGTAGAAATTGCCTATCACTACTAGTCAGGTATAATAAAACATCTTTGGTCCTGGCTGGCCTCTGGGTAAATGGTCATTGCTAATATTCAGAGATGATGATGACACAGGGACATGTCGAAATGTTGCGGATCTCTCTATGCAGCAAATACTCAACTGCAGGCCAGCAACAATCTTCTTTCACTGCTGATTAATAACTATACATTTATTTGTTGAAAGTGTAGGAATACTGCTGATCACAAATCACAACAAGTTTTATTTTAAGATTTCTGACTTAATCTGATCAGTCGCAGAAACCCACAAAGTAGTCATTTCATAATAATACGAAACAACAAACACTCTTAGTCACGTCTTAGTAAATATTAAGCTGTAGCAGAAACGTGTTGCCATTCTTCTGTTGTAGTAAAATGATTATCAAGAGTTTAATGTTCTGTCAGTCACATAATTGACTAATTGTTTCAGCTTTAGCAATCTCCACAAAATATGCTGCTTTT
Source organism: Oplegnathus fasciatus (assembly GCA_003416845.1). Classification (NCBI taxonomy): domain Eukaryota; kingdom Metazoa; phylum Chordata; class Actinopteri; order Centrarchiformes; family Oplegnathidae; genus Oplegnathus; species Oplegnathus fasciatus. The sequence continues at coordinate 608,905 of NTHP01000260.1, read as the reverse complement.
TGTCTTCCCTAATGTACCTCTATGCTGGCAGTGTATCACATTTGAGTGGATATTTTAACACAATCTTTTCCTCGTGAGTGTTTGTCATGTTTGATAAGCCCACTGACATACAGTGAATACGCAGGGCTGCCATTGTATGATTGTTCATGTGTATACTTGTGTGTAATAGCTTGACAAAGGAGGTATGGTCAGTGCCCTTGTATGACCTCACTAAGGATTAAGTAAAGACACACTTTAAAAAGCCCTCCGTCTTGTCGTGCCCACAGCAAGGTGAGCGAGATTGGTGAAAGATGGCACTGTGCGGCATGTCCTGACCTGTGTGTCTGTGGGGAAGCAGGCCTTTTCCCCGCTCTTCTTTTCTCTTTTTCCTGTTTTCTCCCCTTTCCTCTCGAGTGTTTTTTAGGCAAGAGAAGGATGAGCAGGAGGAAGAGGGCAGGCAGGATGGCAAGCGTTAGGTAACAAGCCTAATGTACTGTGTAACAATTTCACTCACTCACTCCCTCAGTCACACTCACACACTCACGCACAGCTCTCTAACATACAGCATCCCCTCTCTGTTTCTCAAAGACACACATATGCACACTCAAATGTGATTTCATTTGGGTGAATAATACGACAAAGGCTGTGTTTCTGCTTGACATATCTTCCTGCCCTCTAGTCGTCTTCTGCTGCATTCTTAGTCGTGTGAATCCACAGCCGGCCGGCTTCAAAAGAAGAACACAATCCAGACTATGTGTGTGTCTGTTACATGACATGAGGGAGGACAGTGTAGGCTTCATCAGTATGATCCTGTTCCTCTGAACCAATACCAGCACCTATGTTTCAGCCCCAGACTGATTCCCGCAGTTGTTTGTGTGCATGTGTGTGTTTTCGTATGCGACCCCCTCCCTCCTGTAACCATGTATGAACAGTACATGGCAGCACACACTGTGGCAGTTAAAAATCACAACTCTGTGCCATCATCATCCACAGTGCTGCTTGTTGTCAGAGGCGACTGTGTGTTGCCAAGGCTCCTAGTTGGAGAAAGGTCGCTCCATTGAAGTCTTACTGGTTTCCATAGCGATGATGGTGGCTCCAGCCCCCAACCACTAATTCTGAATGGAACTGACTTGCCATTGGCTGAGCTCATCGTCTGTCATGAAGACAGAGGCTGTATTCGAATCCCCCTACTATACTAGCAGTACATACGGATTTGGCCAAAATATAGTATGCAGTATGCAAACAAAAGCAAAATCTGCATTATGCCAAAAATACCCGATGTCGTACTGATTTCGAAAAAATCTCCAGTATGCATATGCCCAGTCTACCTTGCCTACTGTGTCCCACATTGCAAAGCGCTGAAACGGTTACAACAACCTTTACATTACATTGTTACATTAATTTAATTATACTTAACTTATCAGGCTAAGAGACTGACTTATACTCCTGTGTGAGTGACACACAGGAGACATGAGATCATTTTTGACATATTTTATTCAAATTATGCAGCTATTGCCAAGGGGAAAATGTTCACAATAACAACACGCACAAAAATACCATCAGTCAGCCAGTTTTATGAAAAGGCACCCAGTTTGATTGAAGCAAGGACAACAAGGATAACGTTACGCTTCCAATCGTCAGATAGGTGTTACCCGTCTCTCAGGTAAATGTGAATCTTTGGGAAAGTCATGAAAATCCACATTTATAACTTCTCTTTTTAGAGCATAAGGGGATGTTACAGTAGCGGTGGTTTGCCATTAGCCATGCTATTGTTTACTTCTGCTCTCCAAAACCGGAAGCCAACAGAGCCTTGCCTAGCATACTGCAAAATATATCGATTTAACAGTTTCATACTGCATACTACTATGAAAAGCAGTATGCGGTATGTAGTACATACCGCATACTGTATGTTGTACATATTGCATGCTGCGTTCGTCTGCAGTATATAGTAGGTGGTTCCAAATACAGCCAGTGTGTATTGTTTTTAAGTTCACCACAATTATAAGCTGGGTACAACAGAATATTGTCGGGTGTTCTTGGTTTTCCAACCTCAATGTTTCAGACAGGCTGGGTCCTTGGCTTCTCTTTGCCACTGACTGATTGTTTAGTGAAGATGGTAGTAGCTCTGCTGATTCAAAGTCTTCTGGCCATTAGAGAAGAGCTAATGTCTTTGGTTGATGCTGCTGCTTCAAATACGTGCCTTCCAAGAGTGTTCTTAACATGATCTGTGCACTAAGAGTGGGCAATACGGATAAAATCCTCTGTATATGTACAATTATATTTGTACTTTTACGTCCCGATAACAATATATATCGTGATATAGTATGTTTTCTGGAAAATCAATTGAAATTGTTAATGGATTAAATATCAAGACAGGTTTGTTGTTGGTTAATCCAGCAAACTAAATCAAAGCACTTAGTCACTTTAATGCAAAAATCATACAAAAATTCAGTACTATTATAAAGCAGTCCTGCTCATCAATTTACAACATTGTACACAATGGTCTTATACATCCAGAAGTTTGAGGAGGGATAGCTAAAAATGTTGAGGAAAGATATGACAAAATCTCTGATGGTAGACAAATTCATATTGTCTTATAGTACATAGTATATACATATGGGTCATATAACCCACCCATACTGGTGACCAGGGCGGCAAATAATGTTTATTTTCATTATCGATTAATCTGCTGATTATTTTCTCATCTAATCGTTTAGTCTATGAAGAATTAAAAAGTAGCGAAAGATGCCCATCATAGTTTTCATCACAGACAGAGATGATATGATGTGATGGTGGAGGGTGTGTGAGCAGAATTCCTGCTACAGCTAGTGAGGATACAGTTCAAGTGCTCAATTTTATATATTTAAGTTTGTTCTATGTTGTAGTATGAAGATGTGTTTGAAGACATGCTACTGGAAGGTAGTATAATATAAAATGTTAAGTCTTTCTCAGTTCCAACTTTAGGTGGTCAAGATTGAATTCAGAATTCCAATTCAATGGTACATCCTTGTAGCATTTCTTAAAGACAAGTTTGGATCTTTGCCTATCCTTCTTCCTGTCTCTACAGAGATATGTTTGTCCTGTGGTAAAGCCAGTGCCAAACTGGAACTGCTGCTTTCTTCTTTGTAAGCACCAATAAACAATCACTGTCAAGCTGGGAATGTGGACTGTGCAGAGTCAACCAGGTTGGGGTGATGGTGTGTCATGCGGCAACTGCGGTTTGGAGTTTTTATAATTCCAATTCCCGCGTCCTGTTGAATTTTATTTTGTGAACCCATTGTTTATGCTTTACAACTCCATGTTGAGTTTGTTAGTTTGCTCAATAAATGGCAATTAAGTTGTGGTTATCATGGTGGTACGAATACAACTCAGTTGTCACTTGTGTGTTATCCTATGTGACTGGGCGTTGTGATGTATGTATTCATCACAACTAGTTGCCAAATACTGGTTACGGTTAGGTCTGCATGTCCCTCAGAATTTACTCACCATAAAGTGTGGGCTCTGCTACGCAAGAAGAAAAAAAACTGCAAATAGCAGATGAATGTGTGATGTCCAGTTTTTCCACACTGTAGCATGTCCCCGGTCTTGTACTTTCAGCCTGACACACTCAACTGAGTCATTTCCACACATAAACTCAAACAAGTGCACAACACACGAGTAGAACATCTCTGAAAGGCATTGTGCTGACTCATACTGCCTGTGCGCTTTCATCTGTGTGTGCACGCGCATAATACAGTCACAGTGCTGACCTGCCGTAACCATATCTTGTGTGTATGGTGCTCTGTGATGTCCTCGTGACTTTATACAAACACACACACAAGCCACAATTTTAGCTTCATACGAAGCAGCTTCCAGTTAGCTATTGTAAAGACTGGGTTTACAGATATCCATGATGCCATGTTTTCGACTTGAACATGGGTGTGTGTGTGTGCGCATATGTGCATGTGTATGTGTATGTGTGCGAGTTAAACTCCCTCACATGCTGATATGGGTTAAGCCTGAGCATTACACCCCTTGTGGGTGTTGTAATCTGTGTCACCTGTTGATCAAGGTTAACCTCACACATAATATCACCACACCACTGTGTGTTTGTGTGTGTGCACACTTGCCCCAGCCTCCCACTGTAGACGTTACAACATAGACCCAATTCTCTGTTTGGGATTAGCCTCATTATAGTTTAGTCATGGATGTTTTGAATGTTGGAGAGTCCTAAAGAATGCTTGAAGGCTATATGAACATCATATATAAAATCTTATATAACTTTTAATGCTGTATAATTTTAGATCTTACAGCTTTTTGGCTGTGGTCAAATAGTTAATTCCTTATATTCTGCTAACAAAATCTAAACCTGTGTAACAGACCTAGGAAAAACAATGCGTGCAAATCTTATCAGAGCATTATGAGGGATATATTTCACTACTTATTATTCCATCAGAGAATATAGAGATAAAAATGCTTCAACCAGGACTGTGATGAATTATTTTTTTCGTTGTCGATTATGGAGTAATTTTTTTTGTGCTATTTTGATTGTTTAGTCTGCACTGAGTTTCTGGTGTATTAGGTACATGTACTTAAACTAATGCAGTCTAATACTAATGCAGCCCTCTCATAAATCCAACCTTCATGAAGGTTATAATGTTATAATATTATTGTTAAAACTGTTTTTGAGACAGGTTGATTTAATTTTATGGTAATTTTTGAGGCTGTTGTATGCGTTACTGTTGAACTGTACTGCATTATACTGAGAGCTGCTTTTAATATTTTGTACATCCCATTTATATCAGTGGGGGTAGTCTAAATAAATATCAATTTAAAATAGAAACTTTGAGACTTTGGAACCTGCCTATTCTTCGAGATTCGCTATCATGTGAATTTGAATGCCTAATAGTACAGTAATGCAGTTATTTTAACAGATGTAAACGTGTCATTTGCCAAAAAAACAAATTACTTATCCCAACATTGTGAAGAGTCATGGAGTGTTTTGCGCTTATGCAAATGGCTTAGCCTACATGCAGTTGTAATTAGAAAAAAACACTCTATGCTTTACTGTGTAAACAGTTTCTTAGAAATGAGTGCCGTGGCATAGATCATGCCATTATCTGACATACAGTGGAACACGTTTAATAAGATGAGTCAGCGTATGCTGAAAATGCAGGTATTTTCTTACACAGTGTTTAGTGATAACCAGTGACAATGAAATTTCCCTGGTGCGGAACAACAACAAACACATGTCTACATGAGGGCAGGTGTGTAGCACAGTCTCACACAGTACACGCTGCTGTGTACAGCACTGATTGTATTGTGGTATTAACACGGTAGTGTGTTGATACAGCAGTGTCTACCTCAGCTAGCCAATGCTTTCTTGTGTCCATGTATATGTTTATACAGGACATACATTTGCCGCCTCTTTAAGTGTTGCTGTGTCATTAGCTTGTGTATAAGCTCATAACAAGCTCCCAGTAATCTCAGTCTTACTAGCCTCTATATGGTAGGTGCATTGTTGTTGTGCACTTGCATTAAAGCTGACAAATCACCTGAAACCTTGTGATATGTGTAATAATCTATCCAGTGGAAAATGTCATGGTGATAAGAGATGGGGACTTCGATGCCATTAAGAGCAATAGGCCAAGTACTACAATTTGCATGTATTTTACGTCTTGTTAGCATATTGTGAGGTTTCTCGCAGTGTATAGTGAAAGTGCGCCAGCTGAAATAAAGCGCACTTCCACTAATATCAAAAGAAATTATTAGATTTTTTTTTAATATAGTAATACACATAAGGGAAAACAGGCAGAGGTGCTACATAACACAGCAAAGGCCACATAGTTAAGGAGATGACAGTTCAAACTGTCATCTAGTGGCTATGTTGATAATGAGACGAGACATTTCAGGGTCTGCCTGATTCAGCTCAGCAGAGGACAATAGTTGATCAATATGTGTTTGCTTCGCAGTAATTAGCCTAATTAGCAATGTCAGGAAAAAAGAATATTAGTTTTTACGTTAAGTTGAGTGAAGTAGAAGCAAATGGGTTTTATTTGTCTGAATCAGGTCGGGATTTGTAGAAAAACTCACCATTTACCTGCCAAGTAGACACCAAGCTGAGGTTACCTGAGCTGAAACGGTAGTAATCCACTAAAGTGTCTTCATTGGTTGACGGTTACACATAGGGGAAAAATGTTAAAATAACAGTAGGAAAACTGAAAAGGCTTGAATGTTAAATAAATGAAGAAATAAATGAAGTTACAAATACAGATAGCAGCAGCAACTTCCCAGAAGTGTATTGTTATTACGGTTCTGACCCATCAGGAACTGGTACGCTTTTAAGATCAGTGCCTCCTACGTTTGAGGGGAAGAAAATGAGCCCTGCTTTCTTCAGCTGTGGTGACACTGCTCGCAAATATGCAGACCTGAGGGGAGGCATGAGTGGACTGTTCTTCATCTTTTGATTTCCCATTACGTACCTGAATGTCTTGTTTCAGATTGGTATTTTATTTTAAGCTCTTGTTTTGTTGCCATCAGCCACTGTTACTTCTTGTGTACTGTAAAGCTACAGTCAGTGTGTGTGTGTTGTGTAATGTACAGTAAATGGTCCAGACTCCTTTGCTGGGCACCAGCTGCTCTGGCATGGTGCTGTGTTGAGGTCACTGTCTTGTGATCGGAGGGGCTATATGACACTTCATCTCATTGCAGCCGGCCTCTCAGTGTGTGGGTGTTTGTGTGTGTGTGTGTGTGTTTGTGTTTGTGTTTGTGTGTGTGTGACCCCGGATCTTTTGACGGAAAATTCCAGAGTCATGGAAGCTGGTGCAAAGCACTGAACACCCTGAGGCTGATAAAGTACACGCTCTCAGTAGCAACATATTTACTGTACTTTGGCTGGAGCTAAAGCTGGAAACCCAACCTTTGAGACATACATTGGTCACATGAATGTTTGGACAGTACAGCTTACCAGCTAGCATCACCACTTGTCTAGCTAGGTCAGTGCCTGTTAGCATTACAAAGTTGTCAGTTCTTACAAGGGATGCAAATCGTAAGCAATGTCCTTAATTGATTGTTAGCCATGATAACAATCATCCAATCTCTATGTTAGGAGAGACACAACAGTTGAAACCTGAAATGTTTGCAACTCCACAGTGCCTTGTGTCTATCTTGTCATCCAGCCATTGACCAATCTCCCCGGCACAAGGTTTCATATCCAGGCACACAAAGCCTCTGTACAATTGTAATTGTAGCTCAGTTTCCGCATTTTCAGATGGACTCGCTGTCGTCAAGGTGAGCATAATGTGTACGTGTAGATGTTGGCATACGGTTCAGTGTGGGAGAGTGTATGTGATCCAGATGTCCTGTCGTTACCCCCCAGAAGATGCAGAGGGGAGTGATTACATCAACAAAACTGGATGGCTGCCAATGCCAAGAATAGATTCCTAGAGCTTAAAATACCACATGGACAAACAGGCACATACATACATGCAAGAGGTGTTTTTTTAGAATAATACTTAATAATACTATTTTTGCTGATGTTCAGTGTCTTTACATATGGCTGTTTTTTAAGATTTCAGCAGCAATATGCCAATACAAAAAATACAAGTATAATTGCATTAGGTGGGTTATAAGCTTCTTAAGGCTGGGTGACTGGACACCATTTTAATTGTAAAGAAAGCTACAGGATGTGTCATTATCTTTCTAACTAAGAACTCATCAGCAAAAAAGAATTGAATAATCAAATAAATTGTAGAAAACGGCAAGGTTGGTAAAATCATTCTTTGTAACTGAGTACATGTAGGGAAGACGTGAACTCTTCTGATACACATGTTTTCCACAATTGTTCAATGCCCTTGAAAGGAAGGGCCCTGCCCGAAGGGAAGCTACACACAGACACACACTGATCTGGATTAATGCCACTGTTAGATGTGGCTCTGTGCTCTCTCGGGAGCCCCCTCTTCGCTCTCCCTCACTTCCCCTTCCTGTCTGCAACAGGAAGTCAGCCTTGTAGGGCTTCAGATGGCCTCATCTTCTTCATGTCTGTTATCGGGAAAAGGCGAGCTTGTGATGGCACTCAATAGAATTTAGCGGATGAGGTGCTGTTTGTGTGTTAATGCAGAACGCATGCTTTTCATTTTTTTCACACACAGACTGTGCGATCGCTCATCTATTTTTGGAAGAGGCTGTGTTTTGGGGCAGCCTCATTAGCTTCGCTTGATTAAGTCATTAAAGTCGTCTACCCATTCGTAAGTGGCCGAGCAAAGCTCCTGTCACACACCATCACCGTCCACACTGCCCATTGTCAAGGGCTCAGCAGTTACGCAAGAGTCGTGCTTGCAGTCGAAGGTTGTGGCTCAGGTCAGGTTACCAAAACAAGCTGGAATCCAGAAAAAGCACAATGTTTGACAACATGCAGTTTAGCTATTCATCATCTTAAGAAGTGCCAGTATCTCCTCGTAGTATCTTGTGTTTGTTTGTTTTTTTAACTAATTATTTGTTTTATTACTTATTTTTGTGTGTTCGTTAATGGATTGACTGTGCCAGGTCATGTTGGATGGAGTTTCCCCCCCCCCAGCTCCTTTGCTGGTTATTTTCTTGGCACTTTGCTCTTCTATGATTATTGTGTCATCACAGCAATATTGCAAGAGCACTGGGATCGTGCCCTGGTATTGTTGCCTGTAATTTAAGTGTCAGCTAAATACCAATAATGTGAATGTATTGTCTGTATTTTGAACACTGAAGAGCTGGTAAACATGTTACATGGTTTAAGATAAATTCTTTCTTGTTATGTCTCTTCACTTTCCTCTCTTTTTCTGTCTCTTTCTGTCTTGCGTACCCCTCCTTCTCCTGTTTCTTCCTTAATCTTGCTCTTCACCTTCTCACATCATTCATCCTTATCTCTCCCTCCATCCCTTTCTTGTCTCTCTGTCTCCAGGTGGCTATAAAAATAGTGGATAAGACCCAGCTGGACGATGAGAACCTGAAAAAGATCTTCAGAGAGGTGCAAATCATGAAGTTGCTGAAGCACCCCCACATCATCCGCCTCTACCAGGTACAGACTCGCACTCACCCACAGAGCCGATAACGCACTCTGCTCACGTCGTACACCTGAGACCCATGGCCCGATAGGAGAAGAAAAAAAATAAAATATGTTTGTTGAGCAGGATCTGATGATACCTACCTTTTTTTTGAGTTAACTGTACCATGGTGTTGGAGATTGTAGGCATTGGTTGGTATTGAATTGTAAAATGTACCTGGAAAAATACAATTTAAGTTGTTATCCAGGGAAAATTCACAGTTCTTTTTCACATTCCTGGTTGTACATTTGGGGGATACCCAGTTCAACCACAGTCTTCTGCCTAAGAACTTCGCTATGGTGAGACTCCGTGGTAGAGGTTGTTTCCTATTTGTTTTTTTCCACCCAAATGTTTCCAGCTGTATGGGGATTGTAGCACCAACCCAACCTGTCACAAGCCACCTTCAACAGCATCTTTTCTGAAACAGCAGTTTAAAAATAATCTAATCGCTTTGCCACAAAACTTAATGTTGAAATCCTCACTCATGCATACATTGAACACTGAGCACATGGGAGTTTTTGTTCTATTTAAATCTTCCTGTTTATATGCCAAACACTGCTTACTCATTCTGTTGTGTAATGGGTGAACCGCCCATCAGTAGATGTTGGCCTGTCAGAGGGTCTGTAGTTCCTGGTTATTATCATTTGTTTATGTGTTTAGGTGATGGAGACAGAGAGGATGATCTATCTGGTAACAGAGTACGCTAGCGGTGGAGAGATATTCGGTAAGGGAGTTCCCCACTGTTACCTTGATGTAGATTGTTTTCGTCATCGCTGCTCCCTCTGCTTTACTGTTTATGTTCATGTTTCCTTTCCTTTTTGGTGTCGAAATACAGCTAAATTTAATTTAACTTTTTTTTAAATATCAAACATTAACTGGTCTTTAAAATGCCTGGCAATTTTCCTCGTAAAGAAGTCTAAATCTAATTAAAATTTTGGTTAAAAGTGGGTTTTATGCTTTTTTATTTTTGTGCATCATGATTGATTTGTTTGCACTGCATGTTCATTCTTGTATTATCTTTTTATACTTTTACTAAACACAGCTTGATTTCATGTTCTTTCCATTATTTACTTCCTTTTGTCTTTTGTGCCACTTATTTGTAGAGTTGAAATGCCTCTCTGAAACTCTGAGTCATGGCCAGTCTCCTATGCAGAAGGGATTTTTGACTCCTTTAGAAAACAGAGAGGTGGATTCTCTGTTTTCTAAAGGATTCAAAAATCTGGTTAATGTTGTGATTTATTAGGCTAAATCAGAACAGAATATATTGAAACTAACAAATGAGTACCATAAATCTGTACACGGTCTCTGTGCGTGTGTTTGTTTTTGTGTTTATGTGTGCAGATCACCTGGTGGCTCATGGGCGTATGGCGGAAAAGGACGCCAGGAAGAAGTTCAAGCAGATTGTGGCAGCGGTCCATTTCTGTCACTGCCGCAACATCGTCCACAGAGACCTGAAGGCTGAGAATCTGCTGCTGGACCACAACCTCAACATCAAAATCGCAGGTGTGTGTTTGCACTTAAGAATGTAGGGTGGGAAACTTAATTTAGTGGTTTTGGGCTGTCTTGGTGAGTGGGTGTAGGCAAGTGTCAGCATGTGCTTTTGGAGCATTTTCCTGGTTTGATTGAATTTGCTCTGAGGAAAGTGATGAGATTGAATAAACTTCTCCTCTCCCCCTGTCAGATTTTGGCTTCAGTAACCTGTTTTCTCGAGGCCAGCTGTTGAAGACGTGGTGTGGCAGCCCTCCCTATGCCGCACCAGAACTCTTTGAGGGCAAGGAGTATGATGGACCTAAAGTAGATATATGGGTGAGTAGGCTTTTAGGTATGCATAAGGCCCCGTTGGGCTGCAGCACAGGGTGTAGCCAACTGGCAAGAGCTTTCCAGGAAGACAAATAAAAAAAAGAATCAGAATGAATGAGTAAGAGGCCCTGAAAGGCTCAAACGTCTTAAAATATAGTACACAATTTCTTCAATAGTCTATAGCGCTCTGGATTTATTACTAAATGAAATACTTGTTTATTGAAGCCCTGTTTAAAGATGATCATTGTTTGTTCCTGCTGTCTTTTGTCTGTATAGAGCTTAGGTGTGGTGTTATATGTGTTGGTGTGCGGCGCCCTGCCTTTCGACGGCAGCACTCTACAAAATTTGCGGGCGCGTGTCCTCAGTGGCAAGTTCCGCATCCCCTTCTTCATGTCCACAGGTAGGACTCCAGTCAACTCTATCCCATGCTTCGTCACTTCCCTCCTCCAGACCGTACCTTAATCAGTGTAAGATGTCACAAGCTTCTTTCCATCCAAGGGCCAAGAAAATTCCGAAGTGATACTCCACCAAAAGTCAATTTCTTTAGTATCAAGCACTTACCACAGCTTGAAAGGTGGCTATTAAGGTAAACAAAAGTTGTGGTTTCAGTGTTTCTCACCAAAACACACAGTGTGTATCCTTAAGGTCTCATAAACATGTTGAGTGCATTTCCTTCCTCATGAAATATTTACGTGTGTGTGTGTGTGTGTGTGTGTGT
>NTHP01000260.1:559819-578372 GCA_003416845.1 Oplegnathus fasciatus | reverse complement strand
TAAAAAAAAAAAAAGACAAAAAACGAGGGAATAACTTGTAAAATAGCTGACATATCATCGTAAACATCACAAGTGTGGAGACGGACAAACGCACTTCTCTTTCGCTCTCTTGATGCCCTACCTATCTGCTGTGATCCTCCCACCATCTTTTACTACATCGGGCTTCTGATCGGATGACGCCTTACGGACATTGCCCCTCCTCTCAATCTAACCATGTTACTATGGCAACCAAGGAGGAAACTACTACTCGACCCCTTCTACACTCTTTTGGTTTTTCTTTGACGTATCTCATTTCAGCCTGGCTTTGCCCCCCTCCCCCAAAACCCTGGAAGGGAAATTCAGAGGAGGTGACGGCTGCGTTTCATGAACAGTTAATCGATCTTGTCGGACATACCTGGACACACCTCCAAACCATAAAAGGGAAACATTTCAGGAGGTGACCATAGGAGTGAACTGTTTGAATTGGACTTTCACAGCAGAGGAATACAGGGTTGTGGCCAGAGCGTGGCAGTACCCACCTGAAACATGTCTACCAAGGTCTGTGCCCTAAGCTGAGTCCGGCTCAAGCACAACCAGATGGAGGCTACAGCACACTGGGGACCACAGCAGAAGATTGAACCCCCTTTTTCTCCCCCTTTTTATTGTTTGAGCTCTATTTATCCTCCCATATACAGTACCCTTGGATATTGAGTCTATATTGGGCCAGCAACACACTGTGGCGCAAAGCGTAAAGCTCCACTTGTATGTGTTTAGGCTGGCCAGATTTCACAGTACCTGGCTGCACGGTTGACTTTTCGTATGCTATATACATCTGAGAGCTGTAGATGCTGTCATGCAGCGCCTGTGCTTTCCATTTGCACCGTGTCACTTCCTGTTTACCAACGTTCACTCTTCTTCAGAGCAGATGGGATTAGCTTTAGCGGTAAATCTGACTAAAACGAGTGCAGTCCAGGAGTAAACGGTGAAGTGGGACGGATTCATGAATTCAGCAGGATGTGTTTTCTGTTTCTTCCCAAACTGAGTCGGTGTCTCATCGGGCAGAAGAAGCTCGTTTCCGTTCCATCTCGGGATTCCCTCCAGCTCTCATTCATTCCGCTTCCAGATCTGCCCTCCTGTTTTCTCTCATTGTTCCCACCAAGCCAAAACTGAGATCTGGAAGAGAAAGAATACTTGTCGGGTATTGGAGAGGAAACGGCTGGAATGGAAGACATTGCATGTCTCTTGTCCCATGGCAGGATAGAAACTCTAAAATTAAGACCAGAGGCTCCATCTTGTCTAATACCGCGACCAGTACCAGAGCTGTTGTTGTTTCAGATCTGTGTTGGGGGGGCACACAGGAAAGGACAGTTCCAGTGAATGGAAAACACTGCAGATGATTCACAGGTAATGAGGAGGACAGAGCTGCCTCACACACATCTTCTGCCTGATCAGACTCCCCTTTTTATTTTCTGTCTTAACTCTTCCANCCCCGTCTTTTTTTTCTCCATCCCAGCCTCCCTGCTCAGCAAGCCAGCTCTCTGCTCTACTCTTGTTTCTTAGGTTCATTTTGTTTTCTATTGGTTCATTTTGTCTCTTTTTTTTGTTTTTATGTTCATTTCTGTTGAGTACAAAAATACTAAAGTGCAACAACAATGATTAAAAAGAATATCAACCAAACTGAGATGAATAAATAAATATATATAAATAAAGAAATAATTTAAAAAGGTCATGACTTGTGTGTCTTTGTGTTACCTGCTACGTGCCCATCATGATGGAGCACTGTACATTTTAGCACCATCACAATGTTACTGGAAGACCATAAAGGACCATGTCTGTGATTTTACATGTTTTTATAATCATTTTCAATTTTAGCATTTAGTTTTGCCTGCCTTCCAGGCAGCCATTGATTTCGCTCACATTAGACTGAAAATCTGTTTTTGCGGAATGTAAATTTATTGCAATAAACATAATGTCTTATTTCATGGTTGCCTTATCATGATCATTAGGGCTGTAACCTGTTTCATTATCGATGAATCAGTTAATTAGCTTGTTTTGTCCAACAATTGAATAACCAAAGATACTCAGTTTACTATTGCACGACAGAAATGCCAGGTACCAGGAAATGGTTGGCATTTTTGCTTGAAAATCAATTAATCAATGAACAAAATAGTTTTCCTGATTCATTTTCTGTCAGTTGACTAATCAGTTAATCGGCTAATCACTCCATCTCTAATGATAATGCAGTTGTGAGTGCACATTGATTTGATTTCAAGAGAGTAGGAGTTTAGAGTTTCTACACGGGTAACAAAACACAAAAACATAAATACATTAATGTGAAAAAAGGATTGTGCTGGTAAGATTGAAAAAAACTAGAAAGGAATCTCAACAAAATTAAAGAAACCAGTGGCAACTAAAATAAGATTTGATCAATGAAGAAATAAACTATGAGTATAAAATACATTAGCATGACATAGAAAACCAATAATTATACTGAAAATGAACAGTAGATACATACAGTATGTTGTGAATTGCTACCAACATGCATGGCATTCACATGTTAGAATGATTGATATATTTGAGAACTTTAAAAAAATAATAACAATATATTGACTGTTTTTTTTATGTGCACATAATATAAGTAATCTTGATAGGATCCCTGAGATTTGTTCATTTAAAGAATTGTGACCAAGATACGTACTGCGTGGGACATTTTGCAGTCGAAAAATCCACTTGTCAGTGCTCTCTGGTGGACAAACTACTACTACTGTATATAATGGTGACACTTTCTGAATTACCACACACCTACTTCAGTTCCCGTCTTTCTGATGGAGAACTGAAATAAGTGGAAACGAGTGGCTGCCTGGAGGGTGGGGGAAATGTTGTAGATGGGAGATAACAATGCAAACTGGTCCTTTAAATATGAATTTAGATCAAATCTGTTACCTACAGGAGTTATACTGAGTCTAAATATGCAGCTTGTGTCATCACCTCATGAAGCCTAAATGTGTGCTAACCTTCTGTTGACCTTGTTCCACACGTGATTGAAGTTGTAGGAAAAGGATATACAGTATTTGCTAGACTCATGGCTTTTTGGCCTTCTCACTGAAAACATGTTTCCCAGGGCAGAGAGGAACATAAGGACAGAGAATCCTTAGGGGAATAACAGGCTTTCTCTTCAAAGACCCCAAACAAAGCCAACATTTTTTATTGTGAGGGGATGTGATAAAAGTTAAAATGGCAGTATTTCCTGAGGAGTAATTGAAGCTTGAATTTTGGCATTAGCACAGGAAATATACGTCCTCTATGAGTTTCTTTTGTCTGCCTCTTGGCTGCAGTGCCCTGCATGCTGCTGCTCAGGTCTGTACAGCTGCACTGCAGAGGCTTTTCAGTCTGAAGTAATTGAGCTCAGACAGTGTGAGCTGTGTAGAGTGTCCGCCTTTGTACATCAGAGGTTAACATGCCCGATGATGGACAGGGATGATGGAGGACAGGAAGAGATCTGTTTATCCCTCTGAATTGACAGTTTACTCTCTTCTATCCACCACAGCTCCATGTTCAATCACCTAGTAGATCGTTAAAGATTGATGTTTTGCACAGAGCTCCCTCTATTGTGTTCTAGCCTGTATGTCATCCTCTCTGCTCCTTTTCTCTCTCCTCCCTTCCTCTCCTCTCCTCTCCCACATCGACTCTTTTTTCTTCCCTCACGACTCTGTGCCCACTCTCCTCTCCCTTCTCCTTCTCTCTCTGCATACCCTGCTCCTCTCCCTGCCTTCGCTCTCTCCTCTCTCCCCCTCTTTCTCTCCATCTCCTCAGCTGTCTGCTCCTTTTCTTTCTCCCCCCCCCTCCCATTCCCACTCTCTCGTCCTCGGAGTGGCGGCAGCGTGACTGCCTGCGTCAGCCAGCACTGCCAGCCCCTGCCAGCTAGTGAACGCTGCTACTGGAACTGCCGTAGCCTGCAGAGAGCCCTGTGTGTGTGTGTGTGTGTGTTTGTGTGAGTGAGTGTATGAGTGTACGCAGATGGGAAAGCAACTGAGTCAGGGAGGGCTGCCTCTCATCTCCTCGCTGTTATCACCATCCTTCACTCTCCCTCCTCTCCTCCTCTGCTGCCATGGAGCTCCAGCAGGCTGAATCACAACAGCGTCTGCAGAAAGGGCTGAGGTAATACTGTGTGTGTCGTTCAGGGCTTTCTTTCTCTATTTAAGTGCACACATCTGCATTGAAATGCCTGCATGCAGCCTCACAGAGTGCAGTGTGTGTATGTGTAGACCTACAGTGTAATGTAGAGCCCCTTGCTGCCTGTCACATTGCTGTTGTCAGTGCAATCCCAGCATCCTCAACCTGAGGGCAAAGAGCTGTAGCACCTTCTACCATGTGTGTGCATGCGTTGAAATGAATGATCTTGCTCGTCTCCATATGTGCAGTGTTTCCTTGACGGCTCAGTTCCTGCTTTCGTCCGAGGTGCTCACACAGATCATGTGACCCAGATTGCAAGCAAGCCCTAGACATCACTCATTCCCCGCACTCACAGTATGCGCGCGTGTTCGATCACCATCGATCCAAGCAGGCCCGTGAATGTTTTTGTATTGTAGTGATGGGGTAAATCAAAGCTGGACAAGCAGTGAATTATTGAAAAGTAGTGAGAGGCATGCCACTGTCTGTTTGTGAAAAGTCTGGCTTGCTGAAAGTTTCATTCCAGTAGCTCTGTCTGCTTCGTTGGGTTTGCATCTCAATCTCACCCAACAGAACCTATGTGTCTTTAGAGGGTGAATTCATCAACACCCATATCCTCACATACCCCCAGTGGAACTGAGCCATGTAGACAGTTTTGGTTTTATGTGTCTATGTTCTGAGATATCCGTCTCTGAGATTTCTGCCTTTGGTTCCTCGGGATAATCTGTATAAGTGTCCACATGTCATTTCTTCTCCAAGCAGGTAGGTGTGTATGCGTGTGTGGTGCTCCGCTGGGCCAGTATGGAGCGTGTGTGTCTGAGAAGGTGGGCCTCGGGTTCTGCTGTCGTGTTCCTTCACACATTGGCCTTATCCTGGACAGGTACGGCACACAGCAACTGTAATCTAGTGTACACCACCTCCACCTGTTCCTTTTGTTTAATTGGAATTCAACCCAAATTGACCTATTATAGTTATTGCACTGCTCCTATTTTGATGACGATGGTGTTAATAATAATCATAAACATGGCTGATTCAAGCAAAATTGGTCCTTAATCTTGAACACGAATCAAGGTAAGATTTGATTTCAGGTAAATTGCTGTGGAATTTCCCTAAAAAGTAACACTGGGATGAAAGCAGGTTTGTTTACAATAAATATCTGTGGAAGATTCACTCTGAAAATCACTTTTAAAGACCCCAGCCAAAAATTGTCTGATATGTCAGCAACTGGGTCAAAGTTCTTTCATGCTGAGAGTTAGATGAGGAGATCAATACCACTCTCATGCCTGTCTGTTAAATATGAGGCTACAGCCAGGAGATGCTTAGCTTAGCTTAGCAAATAGCAAGCCTGGCTCTGTCAAAAGGCAACAAAATGCATCTACCAGCACCTCTAAAGCTCACAAGTTAACACATTATATATTGTTTACTTAATCCGTACATAAACTGAAGTGCAAAAACAGCAAGTTGTGGTTTTACAGGGGCTGGAAACAGCACGTAAACCCCCGTAAAAACCACAAATTGTCGCTTTTTACCATTTGGTTTTTGTATGGATTAAACAAATGGGATTTAACATGTTAATTAGTGAGCTTTCGAGGTGCTGGTATGAGGATTTTGTTCATTTATATAGAGCCACATTAGCTGTTTTCCCCTGCTCCCAGTCTCTGGGCTAAGCTAAGCTAACCCGCAGCTGGCTGTAGCTTCTTATAACAGGTACGAGAGTGGTATCAGTCTTTTCATGTAACTCTAAGCAAGATAAGCATATGTCCCAAAATGTGAAACTATTCCTTTAATTTGTAATATCAGTGTAAGAGTGACACTTTACATGTAGAGTCACACATATATGGAAATATATTTTTGCTACCTTTTCAGTCAGGCTAGATAAATGAAGTGTTTTAATTTGTCATGTTTTGGCCACATGGTCCTGTTACATCAACATCAACACTAATCCTGTACACAGGTGCTATTGAGCCCGCCCCCAAAATTGACGGGCGGCACCGGGCAGCTGTGACGCTGCAGGAGAACATGACACACCGGTTCAACTGCCAATCAGACGGCTGGGATCCCCGTGCCCCTCCCTTGCTAACCTGGTACCTGAACGGGGAGCGGCAGAGAGCGCCATCGCCCAACCGCGGGCGCCTGGTGATGACGTCGCAGGAAGAGTCTGAGGTCATGAGACCGGGGGCCAATCACAACAGCACCTTCTCTCTGCGGGCCAGGAAGTGGGACAGGGAGCTGGTGTGTGTCGCATCAAACCCCAGGACAGGAGAGAGCTACAATGCCACAGTTACACTCAATGTCCAGTGTGAGTCTGTGGGAAAGGTTTCAGGATTGTGAGCTGTTTTCTGTTGATACAGTGAATAAGGTGCTGAGTCGTTCCTCTCTTCTGTCTCCCAGTTCAGCCAGAGATCCTCAGGGTGAACGCCCACTACAGTGAAACCTCAGACCCTGGCCTCTCCCTGGTCCTCTTCGCCTTGATACGGTCCAACCCGCCCGCCACCATCACCTTCGTGGACCAGTCAGGCCAGCTGGTCGCCAACACCTCTGACTTCCTCATCCTGGACTCCAGAAGCTACCCATGGCTGACCAATCACTCGCTGAGGGTCATGCTCAGTAGCCTATCAGGGAATGTCTCGCTGAACGCCAGCAACAGCGTGGGAACGGCGCAGAGCAACCTCACACTGGCAGGTCAGAGATCGTAAAAAAGGGAAAGCAATAAGGTCTCTCTTATGCTAAGCTAACCATGTCCTGGCTGTAGCTTCATATTTACCACACAGACACGAGAGTGCTATCAATCTCCTCATCTAACTCTCGGTAAGAAAACAAATAAGCATAGTTTCCAAAATGTCAAACTATTCCTTTAAGTCTGTCTCTCCTTCTCTCTCCAGAGTTCCTGCAGTCTCGTGTGGAGGTGCCCATGCTGGGAATAGTGACTGGGGGAGCCATGGCCTTTATGGCCCTCCTCATCCTCAGTCTGATAGTTCTCTGCCTCATGCAAAAAAACAAGAGCAAGTCCATTGGTGAGACTATTGTGTGTTTGTGTATGTCAGCTGACCGTAGCGTGCAGTGTGGTATATAACACTTATTCAGCAGGATAATACATCTCCTTGTATTATGTTACAGATGAGCCAGTGGAGATTCTGATGACCAAGAAAAGGTAAATAAGTAATCATCAGACTTCTGTCATTGGATATTTGTGTGAACCACCTTTATAGAATCAGAATGAGTAAAGTAAGTAAAGCAGGCCAACAAGACTGGTGGAAATCCAGTCAACCAGTCACATAACACTGGATAGACATTTGTGTACATATGTTATGGTAGGCAGTATCTCCTTTTGACCACCAAGTGGTGACACCTTACCCCTGATGTGGGGTGAGGTTTCCATTGTAAGTCAACTGTAATTTTCTTGACACCAGATATGTGGGCTGCCATATTTTGCCTGGCTTCCAAAAAGAAAAAGGTGAAATAAGTGGAGGTCTGATCCTTTTGGGTAAAATGTAAAGTTTTAAGACTGACTAATGGAAGAAACACATTGATTTTGTTTCGGAAAGTTTGACTCTTTCTCAGTCTCTACCAGGGACAGAGTAACAGATTTATCAAATATGCAAGGACAACTTCATATAAACTGTCCTTGGAGGCTTTAACATTTTGAGAAATCCATTTATTTGCTTTCTTGCTGCAAGTTAGATGAGAGGATCGATCCCACTCTCATGTCTTTACAGTAAATATGAAGCTACAGCCAGTGGTCGGTTAGCTTAGCTTAGCAATAAACGCTGGAAACAGTAACAAAATCCACCTACCAGCAACCTCCTGGACTCATGTGGTCAGCGTGAGGAACAAACAAGATATGAAGTGTCAAGTAGTGAGCTTCAGAGGTGCCGGTAGACAGATTCTGTTAACGTCGTACAGAGCCAGGCTGCTCGTTCCCCCCTGTCTTTGTGCTAAGTTAAGCGAACAAGCTGCTGGCAGTAGTTTCATATTTACATTCAGCAAAAAGCGAATAAGCAAATTTTCCCAAAATGTTGAACTATTCCTTTAAAGTTGTGGCCACTCAGCAGCTCAGACACATTTTGAACACTGGACACAGGCAGAAGGTGTCTTGCTCGTCTGGCTTTACATTAAAACACAACATTACACATAATCACTTGTATGGAATCAAAACTTCTTTGATGTTGAATAATCAATTGAAGGTTCAGGCTTGCATTAGGATTTCTAACAAGCGGGCATCCCCAATCTCCTTTTATAATTCCTACCACACTGACACTGTATCACACACCTATCCTGCACCTCATCTCAGCATCGTTTCCATTTCAGCATTATCACTGGATTGGAAGGAAAACACCGATGAAAGCATTTTTGTGCTCTTATGAATACTTTATGTCCATCCTGCAGACCAATAACAATAACACGTCTAATCCAAGTTGGGCATCTCTCCTCCATATTCCCTGCACAGTGACTCCGCCAATCTGAAGGCAGAGAAAGCTGATAAGACCCACATCCCCAGAGAGAACATGTCTCTGCCTTCCAACATGCAGCTCAACGACCTCAGCACTTTGAGAAAAGGTACAAATTTAAACACCCGCAACTCATACGCAGATGGGTGGAGCTGTAGGGGGGGACAGACATTGGCCTAGTACAGTGCATACTAAAAAAAATGTTTGTATATATGTATAGTATATAAGATATATAGATATGGACTGTAAATAACAATAAAGAAATATGGAAACACTGTAAGCTTTCAAGCTATAAATACAAGAACTTGTGAACTCATGGGATGGTATGCTATGATTTCTGAATTGCTGAGTTGAAATAATGGGTCACAAGATGGCAAAAGTCTGGAGGTTAGCTCAAAAACACAAGTCCATCAATAAACACCACCCAATACATATATTTAACTTGTTCAATCAATGCTCAGTGCTAAAGGTTGGCAAAATGGAGCCTCTTACAACAGGGTACCTTGCATGCTGAAATCTGAAGTGAATGACAACACTAAAGTTTCTGAAAAACTTCTGTTTTGGTGTTAATACGCTCAATTGCAGTCCAGCATGCAAGTTATTCAGTCCATAATTCCAACAGGACTTGAATGCAGCATAAAATGGCAGTTTAGTCAAGGCTGGATTGTGGCAACTGCCTATGGGTCCCAGACTCTCAGGGGCCCCTGTTCATTGTGTTTCAGTAGTTTGTGATCATTTTTTTTGCCCCCTGGCTCCCTAGTGGGTTAATCCAGCTATGCATTTACTAATGTATGACCTTTTAGCATTTAGAACATTAATAGAGCAGAAGTACAAATGTATTCAGAGTCAAATTAAGTGAAGTATCAAAAAAAGTAACTAAAATAAAAACTGTGTAAAAATTGTGAAGCATAATAATGTTGTATTTGGGCTAACTACTTCATAGACTGCTGTTGTACAGTTACTGTTTTTTAGTTGTAGTATAATACTGAGAAATAAATTCAAAAGTATCACAGAATAGAAATACTCATGTAAAGTATCGGTATTCAAAAACTACACTGAACAACAGGCTGCTGTGAGTGCATGCACTTTTACACCTCTGTTAGTGTCACCTCATCAAGGCATCAGAACTTCACGTTTTCTTTGGAAAACATAAAATCGTATCTAGTGTGTATTTACAGGATTTACAGCCTTTACATGAGCAAAGTTGAAAGATACATAGAGATCCCGTTTATTTATCTGCTCAGGATGCATCTGATGGTGACTTGTAACAACAGATGGGAGGCCTCAAGATTCAATGTTAAAATGATGTATTAAGTCCAAACACTCTTGTCTTATTCTAAAAATGACCATGTAGGGATTATATGGAGGTGAGGAAGAATACATGTGGTTTCACTAGTGGCTGGATGGACGCCTCATGAACGGCTGTCACCGCTGAATAGTTTGACATTTTGGGAAATACTCTTATTTGCTTCTTCCCGAAAGTTAGATGAAAGTTGATACCGTGTTCATGTAACATTTCATTTGTCTGTTAAATATGAAGACACAGCCAGCAGCTGGTTAGCTTAGCTTAGCATGAAGACTGGAAGTCTAAAAAATGCATGTTGTCGTTTTTAGACTTCAGTTTTTGTACGGATTAAGAAAACAATATATAACATGTTCATTTGTGAGTTTTAGAGGTGCTGGTGGGTATTTTGTTGTTGACAGGCTAGCTATTTCCCCCCATTTCCAGTCTTTATGGTGAGCTACGCTAACCATCTCTTGGCTGTAACTTCATATAAAGACATGAGAGTGGTATCGATCTCCTCATCTGACTTGCAGCAAGAAAGAGTAAGTGTATTCCCCCAAAACTATCCCTTCAAACTCATCCTTACATCTCTTTTGCGTTCTGCTGCGTCCTCCATCCTTCTTGCATCCCTTCTCATAGCCCGAGAAGTTGCCCAGCAGAACAGCGTGGGAGAGAGGAAGAAAGAGGAAGAGGAGGAGGAAGATCTGTCTTTAGCCTACGCCGCCAGAGGTCAGGGAAATACACTCTGATACTGCTGCATTTTTCATTATTTATACTTAAGATTCAGCGTGGAGGAACAGCAGCAAGTGTTGTATTTTGTATCTTTTGGTGCTGTGCTCTGTCTGAATGTTTTCCCCCTGATGTTTCCCAGGTTTCGCCAGATATCCGATGGTGGGCTACATCTATAAGGTGAACAGCACAAGCAGTGAGGAGATCTGGCTCTGACTGACCTCAAAGTGACACACAAACACACACACACATACTGTGCATGCATGCAAAACTACTTCCAGCAGTGCAGCTTTCCAAGAGGAAACCCAGAACAACTGCCAGACAGTCATTCAAACCAGTCGTCATCAGTCATCTTCCAACTGGAGCAGGATGACCAGGAACTAGAAAAATCTTGTTGCGGAGATCTTATCTGTTTGTGGGCCGCATTCAGTATCAACACTAGTTTGTCCATGGACTTGAATTTCTCGTTCACAAAACAAAACTGTCTTTGTTTTTCTCTTTCTGAATCAAGTGCTCCGGTCTGTACACTGCTGATGTGCTGTTTCAACAATGCAAAGAATGAACTCGACATATAAATGCTCATATTCTGTATGTTTTGACATGATGTCCTCCTGTAACCACATGCTCATAATGTCCTCCTCCATGTTGCATTATTGGAATGCATTGATTGTTCTATGCTAACACCAGAATGTCCAAGATAACGTACTGTACGTGAGATTTTACATTTTGACCAATAATATCCAATAAGATGGTACATAATTATAGAGTATGTATTTGTATATGGACATGTAACATGTCATGTACTGTATATTTGTATGCATAATGTATATGTGTATAAAAGAGGACGTCTAATAAAGATAATATTGAAATTGTATGAAGTAAACCCTGGATTTGCTGTGGTTTTTTCGGCCCTCACCAGGGGGCGCCCTCAGGTGCTTAATAAGCTGGAGAATAAGGAGGATTTTCTGTTAGTCATGAGGGTGATGAGTGTTTTTTTTACATGGTACTAGTGATGAGTGTGTGTTGCATTTGGCGAAGAAGAAATTTCATACTCTGCTTTTTTTCTTCTTTTTTTTAACAATAGCAGGTGCAAGAGACAAATAATGCATATCTTAATGTGTGTGTGTGTGTGTGTGTGTGTGCCAGGTGTTAGCTGTAGGTCACAGGTTGTTGTGGCTTTTCTTCAGACAGGAAGCTGTTGTTGTGTTGTGGGATCATCTCTTTGCTCTCTCTTTCTCTGCCTCTTCTGTTGTGCTGAGCAGGGAACGTAGTCTGTCACACACAGCGGGACAAACATTTACAACACACGGGGAATTGAAATATTAATCTGAACACACACGGTTGTGTTCATGTCTTTGTTTTACCAGATGGAGCTGCTCCGCACATCCTCCCAAAGCAGCTATACAGCAAGATGTAGACTTTTCAGCTAATATATGACTGGTAGTGACTTTATTTCCATCGTCAGTATGAAGATTTTTCCTTCACAGATTGCTGCTCATGTCTTTTGGAAAATGTGGAAGCTGCTTTGACAAAAATTAATAATGACATAAGAGTAAAATCTACAGTGAAATTAGTGAAGTTTCAACAACAGTGATATGCTTAAACTCCCGGACGTGCATAACAATAATTTAAAGTGGTTGAACAGAGAGTGCACTTAAAGTATTAAATGTAAAGTACTCGATGCAGAAAAATGTCTCCTGTCCTATTATATATCATATTATATTATTAGATTAGTGATTTTATGCAATATTGTGTAAGTAGCACTTTACTGTTGCAGTTAGTCAAGGTGGAGCTAATTCTAACTATCTTATAAAGTGTTTGCGTAGTTAAATCCATAACAGTTCATCATATAATGTAACCTCATCATATGTTTTGTATGTAAAAACTTAATTTGTTCAGAGATGAGTGACTATAGCTGTCAAATAAATGTAGCGGAGTAAAAAGTACATAATTTCCCTCTGAATTCTCGTGGAGCACAAGTATAAAGCGGAAGTATTTGAGTAAATGCACTGTTATATTCCACCAGTGTCTAACATATGGTGTCATTTTCTGGATGTCACAGAGACACCGAGTCCTCCAGATGTAGAAATCAGCAAAGCCCTCTGAGACGGAAAATAAACCAATCACACTCACTTCCTTCTCTCACACACACACACACACACACACACACACACACACATACGCAGACTGTGACACTTCAACAGACGGTACTGGATGCTCTGACAGCAGGGACACGGCAGCTCTTTATTTTGAGGTCAGCACTTAAAATTTGCCATCGATATCATAATTAATCTAGTCTATGAATCTCAGATTGTGTTGTGCACTTATGTGTGTTTTGATGGAGACCCAATAATATGGGTTTTTTTTGCAAAAATCAACTAAACCCAAAGTCTGAGTTTGTATTATTAAGTAACGAAAATGATTTTCTTGGAATAACACCCTAAATTTTGCCTTTCATCAGTTATCTGTTGCAATTAGTTGAATAAAATGGTTGACAAGGAGCAGAAAATGGCGTCCTTCCTGCTTTCTGCTGTATGCTCGCTCTTACTCACAGTGATCTGAAATATCTCCCTCTGTCATCGGCAGAACTTGGGGGAGTAAACACACAATGAAATGCCTGATAATTCTTCCTGCCTGTTTACTGCTGCTTTGGACACTGACAGGTAGGCCTCTGTCGTCATTTTTGTCTTCAGTGACATGAAATCAAAAACATCTTACATCGGTTGGGTTTTAAGAGAAAAAAAGTACCCTTTGATTATTTTAAAAGTAGCAAATATGCCGCTTTCATTAAAGTCAATGTTTTCATGTTTCTTCCCCAATTTCTCCCACAGCATTTGTCAGTTGTAAAGACGGTAAGAAGACTTCTTTAACAGTTAAATGGGGTTGCGTAATAGTAACTGCATGTGTGAATTTATGTTTAAATCTGTCTTCATGAAAGCATGCCACTTTGCAAGAAGCTGTCCAATAATCAGCACATGGTGCAGTTTTATTGTCTTAAATTTTGATGTGTCTTTTTCCTACACAGAACCGGCACCACAGATAAACGTGAAAACTGTCTCTGATGGGATTGAGCTGTCTTGCGCTGACAAAAACCAAAACATTACACGAAAAAATGGCGGTGAAAGTCAAACATCCATGAAATTGTCATATAAAGATGAGAACTCAGGGGAGTACATGTGTACCGATGAACAAAACAACGAGGATGGAGCAAAAATCTATGTGAAATTTCGTAGTAAGTGAACTTTTTTAAGTACTTACTTGCATTTTATTGTATTATGAGTACAGTATTTCTTGACAGTAATCATTCTTCAAAAACATCAGATTCTGAAGACACCATTGTTCTTTTTGTTTTTGTGTGTGTGTGTGTGTGTGTGTCCAGCCTGTGACAACTGCATAGAGCTCGACGTAAGTTCGATGGTGGGAATAGTTGTAGGAGACGTCGTGGCTACGATTGTGATAGGAGTGGCTGTCTATCTCTTTGCGTCTCAGACTCGGATCGGTCCAGTCACCTCCCACAAGAAAAGTAAAATCTATCTATCTATCTATCTATAGCTGTGATTTCCTGCTTGTATTATGTAATCATAGTCTTTGAATTTCAATGTTTCTCTCATATTTATAACAGACAGGATGAAAAAGCCTGAACATTCATGTCAAGGACACTAAAAGGCTCCACGAGCACTTGTGCATATTCGTAATAGAACATGATCGGGATTATATTAATATGAACTGAGGTCAATGTTTGGGTGATTGGTGCATTAGTCAGTGAACCTGCGATGAGCAAGTAAAGAGAACAGACTCCAAAATGGTGGTTAATAGTACAAATTCAATAATGTATGGAGCCCCGGAGTGGCCATAGAGAAAAAAAATTTTTTTTTCGAGACCACGTTTTACTACATTGAGCACTTGAAATGCTATTGCGTGCACACAAGATACAATTCGTTCACATGTTTTGATTAATTTGTGCGCACGAGATAAGTGTATATACAGAGAGCCGTCACAACAGACCAGCCTTTTTCCCTGAAGCATGATATAATCCACAAGCTCTCTATATCCTCGTTAATTGACTTTTACTAGCAATAATCCCTTGCAAAGCAAGTGTTGTCAACATGTCTTGACAACTCATCCTCAAGCTAAAGTAAAGCTTAATTGAAGAGTCTCTAGCCATAGCTATCACCGAGGACAAGTGCCTTAAGCAGGTGCCGGCTGGACTTGGCCTTGTGCACTGCCAGAATTATTTAATTATTTAATTTGTGCTTACGAATTAATCAAAACGTGGTAACGAATTAATCAAAACGTGGTAACGAATTAATCAAAACGTGCGAATGAATTAATGAAAACGTGCGAACGAATTGTATCTCGTGTGCGTGAAATAGCATTTCCAGCGCTAAATGTAGTAAAACGTGGCCTCGAAATATATATTTTTTTCTCTCTGTGGCCACTCCGGGGATCCGTAATAAAGCTCAGCATCCTGCTCTGAAGTACCAGGAACTACTTTCTGTGTTTTCACAGGAAATAAAACCAATGGGCAGTGGATGAATACATGATTGTTCTTCTTAAATCATTTCCAAAATAAACATGATCACATTACTGTATACTGAGTTTAAGAATGGGTTCACATTTTTTCAAGTCTGTGTTAAGCAGTTGTCGGGCGCCCATATGAACACTGAAACAGGTTTTGCTCGCTGTAATCATTCCTCCTGTTCATACTGACCATCGGGAAATGCGGCTCCAATGGAAGTGATGGGGGACAAAGTCCACTAAGCTAATCAGCTGCTGGCTCCAGCTATATATTTAGTGTACAGAGGAGTGGTATCAATCTCCTCATCTAACTCTCAGCAAGAAAGCGAATAAATGTAATTCCCAAAATGTCAAACTATTTCTTTAAGAGCGTTGTCGTGTTGAAGGTCTTCCTGCACCATGTTCTAGATGAGTTAACAGTTTGGTCAGGTAAGGTGACCAAAAGACCAATCTCCTGAAACATCAGTGTATTACTTTAACTAGTCCACTAAGTCTGGGAAGTATTATAGTAGAACTCAGATCCTTTAGTAAAAGTAGCGATACCACATATACAAAAAACAAGAACAAAATCATGCATTCAGACTTTAATCATTTAAATAAAAGCAGAAATAGACATCAGCAGTAAAATGTTCTCATAATGAAAAAAAGGCTTTTCCATTGTTAAATAACACAAATACTCCTATTAACAGAGCTTAGTATCAATAATAACCAAAATATTAATAATCAAATTAGCCTGTGTTTGTCACTTAACTCTGCTTGTTGGTATTTTTATATTAATATTATCAACACATCTATCCTCAGGCTCTGATAGACAGCACCTTGTTCCAAATGAAGTGAGCAGCAGCAGCAGCAGCAGAGCCCCCAATGACCATTACCAGGTAAGCTGACATGTGAGGGTCTTTGAGCTGTCATATGTGATCATCACATGTAAAAATGAAATGATAAATGACACTTTTTCTCTCTGTCCCGTCACTTTCTCTACCCCACCCTTCCTCCCTCAGCCTTTGAAGCACAAAGGTGGTCAGAAAGAAACGTATGATGTACTTACCAACAGAAGATAGAGGGGCGGTGGCTCGCTGCCTGGGACCCCCAGCCCCCCCCGGCTGAAAACATACTTTCCATGCGTCCTTGCAACTCAAACATCTGCAGGAGGGAAAAGTCTGATGGACATCGCTCATCATAATGTAATTTCCTCTGTATGATACTGTTTAAGTTTAGCATGCCTGTAAGATGTTGCTCTTAATAGACCACTCACATAATGAGTGACTAGTTGCTGTATGTCATAGTTCAGTGTTCTTATTTTGGTAGCATTTTAGTCAACCAATGTTGTATTTTCAGTCATTATCTATGTTTTTCTCCTCACATACTCATGTAATGACTTAAAATGAAGAGTTTATTTTGACAAACAAATCCGACATTATCACCAAGTACATTTACTCAAGTACTGTTCTTAGGGTACAATTTTGAGGGACTTGTACTTGCTACTTTATACTTTGACCTGAATGATGAACCGAATGATTACTAGTTAGTTTTCAGATTAAGATTTTACTTAAAACACGTGATAGGCTCATGCAATATAATGCACTGTTTAAGATTAAATGGCTCCCAACCTGTTTGGTTTATGACCCCTGTGTATTTGGGGCTCCTTGTCAGATTTCAGAGTTGTTCGCAGCTCCACAAAAGATACATTTCCCCTCTAAAAACACTCAGATGGTTTCATTTAAATAATTGTTCAAGGCTTAAAGAGCTGTAATTATCCAAAATTTCTCAAATACACAAAGACTAGAAAAAAGTCTAAAAAAATGAATACATATGTGTGTTGCAGAACTTTGATTTTCTTTTCTTCTTTTCCAAACGATTAATCGTCTCATGACCCTGACATGACTGGACTAAACTACCAAACTTTATATTACAGTAAGTAGTTAAAAGTATCTCCACCTCAACCAGCTACAGTAAAATGCTGCTGCTTATGATTGATGTATCGGTATTAATCTAATCATAATATATAATTATATATCAGTCACAGGGGGCCATTTTTTTTGCATAATAAGAACTTTTACTTTTGATACTTAAAAGTTAGAATCCTCGAGATTTTCATGAAATCAAACCCAGTTTTTGATACATTTATGATTGCTACTTTTTCGGCAATAGCCATTCAGTGTATTTACATTCTCTATATAGTAGTTTTCATCTTAATGGCGGAGTCCGCCATTCCCACACTGGGTTCTGACATGCATGTTATCCAGCGTTACTGTTTTTGATTTTATCTCATTGATATCGGTCTCACCGTTTCTCACTCAAACTCAACCACCACCAGATCTGTGTATTTACACTCCATTTTGTACATGTTTACATACTATTGTCAAAACTGTTAAATGTATTTTCAAAACTTAAGAAATTAAAGAAATAAAAACTGCATAAACTCCTAACTGGGACACTGAGCGCCTATTTTCATTCCTTGGTGACCTTTATGAAAGACTTATGCCAGGTGAGGAAAGGGGGCAAGTGAGGCA
The DNA here is from genome assembly GCA_003416845.1 of Oplegnathus fasciatus. NCBI lineage: Eukaryota > Metazoa > Chordata > Actinopteri > Centrarchiformes > Oplegnathidae > Oplegnathus > Oplegnathus fasciatus. The sequence continues at coordinate 560,730 of NTHP01000260.1, read as the reverse complement.
GAGTCCAGAGGATTTTGTAAAAGATGTGCTTTCACCATTCTCTTCCAGTCACAGAGTGGTTTACAGCCCATCCCAGGATGGTGTCACTTTTGCTTCCACCTTACTCTCCATTCCTCAACAACACCATAGAGGAATTATTTTCCTCATGGAGTTTATGACCACCAGCCACATGATCAGATCAGAGGGATGGATCAGACATCAAAAAGATTCTTTCCCAGGTGTGTTGCAAGAGAGGACATAACAGGTGATGTGGAGGAGAACCAAATGCAGAAGACAGGATATTTATATTGTGCATTTGGAATTACTCTGCAAAAATGAAAAAAAAGCCTATTGAGGCATTTTACCACATTTCTGATTAATTTATGTGACATATAGTCACATATCAGGCAGCACGATCCATGCAATAAAGAAGTGACCTTATTTGTGTTGCAATGGAATCATGGTTTATGCTAAATAAATATATAAATAAATGAATAAATAAAAGATACTTTTACAAAGACACAATAGTGACACTAATTGTAATGCTACCTGTTGTTAGTCATTTTTATGCTCAGTATAATGAATAAATGTATAATGAATGTTGTCAGTGTTCGGGTACATGAGTTGATCCTGAGTTGTGTATCAAGTGTTTTGGTTGCATTAGTGAATTTTGGATGTAACATGAACTCTTGTACTGAGCTGCATGCTGGTAAAGAGAACTGTGTGACGAGTTTAGAAAAAGTGAATTCCTATAGAGAAATGTGACTTAGCAATTGTAAACAAGACTAGGTCAAAACCTAGTATATGGCTGGACTGTGTATGGTAAGTGTGCTCTATTGTGGCCAAATTGTTACAGGTATAGTAAGTGGTCGTGTCTATAATGTGAATTCCTGGATATTAAATGTTCATCTACAATTTTCTGTAGTGGTCCC
>NTHP01000260.1:537682-556598 GCA_003416845.1 Oplegnathus fasciatus | reverse complement strand
CCCCCTTCCCCTCTCCCTCTTTGTTTCTCTCTCACACAAACATGCAGCAGATGTAAATGAAGATAACTGAGAAGTGAGTGTGGGAGTGTTTCCACTAAACTCTGATCTACATACGGTGTAATAGACTTATCAATTATTAGTAGTCTGCATGAAGAAGAGATATTACGTGGCGCCATGTTTCCCGCTTTCATTTCCATCAGTACAGCTGTGCTCAGTCACTGCTGGGAAAAACACAGTTGTACAAACACAAGTGCAAAACATGACAGAACATTTCCATTGTGCGCATAATAGATATAATGTGTATGCAGTTAGAAATGTCAGATGTTTCCAAAGACAGGATGGTATGTTACTCGCACAAGAGAGACTCTAGCGATGAAGACATATTGATGGTGATTGTGTGCACGCGGGTGCTACGGATATGAGCTGCGGCTTTGAGGCACGCTTCATAAATAGCATACAGTTATATCCGTAGACTCATCTCAGTATTATTTCCAACCATGAGCAAAGAAGAAAATGAGAACAGCGTTGACTGTGGTTTATTTATTAGTGACACATTACAGTAACAAGAAGATTAACGCAGCAGATTGGAATGAAGAAGCAAAAAAGGAAAAGAAAAAAAAAAACAGTGAGCAAGTTGATGTGATGAGCAAAATAACATTTTACATGTCTGCCATAAATTAGCTGCTGTTTTTACAATTGAATGAGTCAGAACTGATAATGACATAAACGTATGTGTATGTACAAAAAACAGGTATACTGGTGTCTCTCTATTTGAAATGACAAGACACGTTTTTATTATGACACTGTCGTAAATTAGACAGTCTCTGCCAACTTTTTATGTTAAAGCGTCAGTACACTGAAGAGTACAGAAAATACATATATACATGCAGTGGCCTCTTTATTAGGTACACCCGTACAATCTAATGCAATCCAATACAACAGCTCTGCCGTACGTCCTACCTTTACCTTTACGAAGCTTTTAATGTTACGTTTTTGGTGACATTGTCGAAAAAAATTCGTAAATTCAATTTATAATTTTTTATAGTTTTGAGAGGTGTTTGCAATTTTGTGTTACAATTTTTACATACATGAGGGGGGCAGAATATTAGAAGCACCTCTCAATATAATGCAGTTCAGTACAACACCACCGCTAACTATGACCCCAATGCTAAAACACATGATTTAATTAATATGACAGTGTCATAAACAGTTGGATTGTATTAGACTGTACAGGTGCACCTAAAAAAGTGGAAAAACAAACAAACAAAAAACAGAAGATTTCTGCTTCCACACCAATACAACGGACCTGAATGGACAGTTGTGCTCACAGCATTCAAAGACTACATTTAAATAGTCTACAGCAACCTTTTTTGACAAAGCCCACAGCCAGATGGGCAGATGGGCTCAAGTACCCCTTCCCTTCGATAGGGATACCTGTGATGGCTTTATGGAATTGGTCCGTAGTATTTCATTGTGAAGAAAACACGGTACTAGTACTTTTTCTTTTGTTCAGTAGTCAGTCAAGTTTGAATTCATACTTCTAAAAGAAACTTTTCAGCTATTTATATGTTACTTTTAGCTTTTTTGTTTTTTTTTTTCTCTCTAGTTTTCATGCGCTCTCATTTACAACACTTGGTATCAAGGTATTACAACTGACTCAAGTCAGTGGAAAACTGTCTACTGACTACAGTAGTAGGCTTATTGTGACGATAAATAAGATTAGCATCACACCAGTTTGTAATCCTATTTTTGTCTCTAATTTCCTCATAAACACAAAAGTGTCTATAAATATTATATCATCAAATCATAATTTCAACTTTTTCAAATTAGCTGAGCAACACAATCTTTCCACGGACCGCCTGGTAATTACTGATCTACAGCTACATATAGAAACAATGTCCATGTTACTCTGAATAATCCACTAAACACATTAACACACTATTTCTTTGGAAGAAAGTAGTCCTTATGTAGTTTTTCCGTGTAATTTTTTAATACTGTGAGCGTCGCAATCTTAAAGCCATTCACCTTTATTGCACTGTAGTGGCAGCAGAATATCTAATAAAACCTAAGCTACTGTACCTGGCTAGGTAATACCAGGGATGAGTGAGAAATTTAGTTTTTTTGCCGTTTGGGCTAAGCGATCCTTTAAACCAAAAGAGCAAAAGCCAGCGTTTGCGTGTTACTGGGAGCATGATTGCTGTGCTTGTATATCTTTTGTAATGTTTGCCTCCATCCGTGCAGCCTTTAAAACAGTAACCTGGTGCAGTCAGGTGACCTGTCTCTATCCCGTCCTGTTCACAATAGAGTAAGTGTCCTGAGAACGAGTGTGAGCGTTCAGTTGCTGCCAAAACACAACATAAACAGTGTCAGTTACAGAGTTACATAACTCCTAAAAATGTGTGAAATGTTTTGTTTTCGTCGCACTTGGCGTCCAGGGGCATTAGTAAGCTTAAGTCAAGAAGTACATATTTAATTATGTTCAGTATGTTAACTTTGAATTATTTTGATTTACATAAAGGAACTGTCGGGAAATACGCTTATTTGCTTTTTTTTGCTGAGAGTTAGATAAGAAAGTTTTAGATTTTGCGATGGGTTATGTACTGGACTATTTCTTGGCCGGGCACAGTGACTTCCTGGAGTCTTAAAAAGCCCAACGCGTCCTCACATTTTGTTTTTTGTACACATTAAACAAGTTAATTGGTGAGCTTTACAGGGTCTGGCAGGTGGAATTTTCCTTTACCTTTGGATAGAGTCAGGCTAGCTGCTCCCCTGCTTCCACTCTTTATGCTAAGCTAAGCTAACCATCTGTAGCTTAGCTGTGGTATACATCTTCTCATCTAACTCTCAGCAAGAGAGCAAATAAGTGTATTTCCCAAAATGTCAAACTATTCCTTTAAGTTTTAAAAAATGAATATATATAAAATTGCCCCCTCTCATCTTAGCTCGAATTCTATTTTTATGGTTATTTTGCAAGGACTCTGGGACTTTTGATGTTCCTGTGTTTGGTTATTTACAATCTTTAGTTGAAACATAACTGAAGATTACTGCTGCACTTATTTTTAGTCACTCTGGAGAAGAAAATCAGTTGAATACAATTAATGCAAAAATAAAACTTTTTCTATACAATACCTCATAATCAGGGGATGGGACAGGTGGAGCCCGGCCTCCTGAACGAGCAGGCGCTACAAGATAATGACAGAAATATGTGTGTTGATTGTGCATGCATACAGACAAATTGTGCATTACTTTGAGAGTAAAAATGAAATCTATGCGATGAGCCCACACCCAGGCAGTTTAACACATTAGATTAGATAATAAATAACTGAAATAGGATGCGCAACAGCTGCATCAGCTGCGTGAGAAGATGTACGCTCCTATTTCTCAACTGCAGATGAGTCTCACAAAAAAATCAACGCTAAAAGATACACGACATTACGTAACCTTTTAGATAGATGTGTAAAGCAGTGCAATGCTGTGTTTTTTTCCCCTGATGTGCGTGATTCTTACTTTTGGAAGTGTGAGTTGGTCCAGCTGAGATTTTCTTCTTGGTGCACCTGCAGATAATCAACATGACAGCTGCTGTCCCGACCACGTCCACAACGATGGCCAGCGCAAACAAAGACGCGTCCAGCTCAAAACAGTTCTCACACACTGGAGGACAAAGAACAGCAGTTGAACAAGTGAAAGCTCAGTACGGACAGCTAACTCAGATGGCCCATCATGAGCAATTGTGATTTTTTACTTACCCTTTCCTTGCACGTAGAAATAATATTTGCGTGGTGTCTGTTGGTCTTCATTTTCCTGCCATTGACAGTAGTAAGGGCCTTTATTCTTATTGTCATACTCGGCTGTATAATGTACAGACAAGACATTTAAGTCCTCTTTCCCAAACCAGTTCCCCACTTCTGGACAGGTCAGTTCGAATGTTTTCCTCCAGAATGTTGCTCCTCCTTAAAAGACGTGAACAGGTATTAAGTTTCTGTGTACTAGCCTTAGTTCATCATTTCATCAAGACCCTTCTTCCCCACTACTTTTCAGGGAGAACGGAGGATGATCTGAGAGCTGAGGTGGGTTTCCAAGACTCAACTCATCTTATGTACATCTGGGTCTGATCATCTTTCTCTGTGTTACTATGTATTACGTCATGCTAATGTTACATATATAGATAGATTGAAATGTTTCCAATAACAGCCTGCAATAAATAACAAAAATACAACTAGTAATCAATATAAGATGTATCCATGCTTTTCAGGCAACTAAGTGGAATACTACACTACAAAAAAAGAATAAAGTAAATCAAAACATCAGAATGGAAGAAGTGCATATGTAGTAAAGTGGGGTGAAACAGGAAAATGCTAAACTTTTCAACACAGTCAGAGCAGGTCAGGCACATAAGTGAAATACAGGAAACTGGAGATGTTTCTTTGAAAGTGCTGTTAATAAATCCAGACCAGTAGATTGAAACTTTAGGACTTTAAAATACGAGCTCAAATAAATTAGAGTACAACATTTACCTTCATGAGCCTTCGCTGCAGCTATGAACAGGAGGAGGATGGCGAGCGCGGCCCGAACACCCATGCTGTTGATTTTCTGAAGACGACCTCTGTTTACCGTACTGTGTTTCTGGAGCTTTCTGCTCTATAGATCCGATTTGTGAATGTATCCACTACTAGACATAAAAAAACATCAAGCTGCCTGTTCAATAAGACGAAAAGATTCAGAGAAGAAGACCTGGTGGTTCTCTCTCTGACTCTTTCTCTCTCTCTCTCTCTCTCTCTCTCTCTCTCTCTCCCTCTCTGTCTCTCTAACACACACATGCACAAACACACAGGAAATGTTTTTTTCAAGATGAATTCACAGTTAAACCTCAAAATGGAGTCAAACTGAAGGAGAATGGTGTATAGAAATACTCCTATACTGTATTTATTCCCGTTGATTTAGGTAATGAGTACTGTCTGTTTTTCACTTTTCTTTTTAGTATTTGCATATGATTGTATCTTATGTTCTGTTTTTGTTTTTCATTATCTTGTATTATTTTATATGTACTCAAGTCTCACTTGATCTTAATGAGATCTTAACGTCAGTGGGACTTACCTGATTGAATAAAGGTCATATACAATGAAACCAACTATGACAAAACAGATTGCATGAGATACACATCATACGTATCATTAGTACATCATATTACAGTAATAAATATGAATGTTCGTGTTCATTTGTTGTTGTAAAACTCACCATAATAAATACAAACGTATTACTTGCTCACTGCACACCGTGTAATCAATCAGAACTTTATGACTTTATGTTCTGATTGATAAGTAATAATTCTTATGGCTCTCTTTTCTACTATTACAGTAAAACTGCATTTGTATGGGTTTATATGCGTTTCCCCATATCTCTGCACAGTAGTATACAGTAGGGGATGTATGGATCAATAACTGAGCTTTAAAGAATATATGAATACATTCTGATGTAACAGACCCTTAACTTTGTACAGTAAATGAATTGATGTTGATACCTTTCCTTTTGCATGGATAATATGTGTGTATAAAAGCTGCCGTATTCGAAAGTAGTACCAGATGCTGATTCATTTCACTGCTTCTTTGCTAAGATGTTTTTTCAGTTCATCGTTTTATGTCACAGCTCATGAACTTATATGTTTGTATAAGTCATAAAGATTATATGTAGCAGTTCATATTTGAAAATGTCAAACATCCCTACGGGCTACGGTTAAGGTCGTAAACAATGTACTCTTTTAGGTTTACTATTGAGATTTTTATTCACCTTTGGGAAGTTAACACAAGTGTACATGCACTTGTCATTTCACAGTCACACATTTTCACTCTATCGGATTTAATAACTCCGAAATGCAATAAAATATACTGACATGTCAGCCATAAAAGTTGAGAAGTAAATACCTTTTTGATCTTTCTGACAGGCTTCAGAGTAGAATTACAGAGGGAGTCTAGATCAAAGTGCAGCTCTGCCCCCAAGTGGTTCAAACCAGTAACCAGCCAGTTTCACAGCTTACTGCTGGTCTCCCATGATGAGAGAGAAGAACAGTTCGAATTCATATCTTACTGTTTGTTTTTACAGTGAAGACAGAATAGTCCAATCAGAATCAGATTTGTGTTTTTTTGACATAGAGGAAGCTGTTGATGTTCACAGATTCACTTGATTATTATTACAAGGTTTTACCTGGTAAAGTGGAATTAACCATCTTGTATCTCTGATGGACTGATTTGATTTAATTCACTGAGTTTGGCTTTTTAATTGAATTTGATAATTGAAGTTAATTCAACAACACATTTAACAGTGACAACATATTAAACATGTCGAAACCACACTACATTATGAAGTCATAATATGTCACATCATAGAGAGTCATTGAGCGCCTTAACTGTCCACTTACAGTGTCATAGCGCACAGAGGGGGTTAATATTTCATGTTGTTTTAATGTATCATGATACATCATAAAACATTAGACCACAATTAGATTATGATATCTGCATTCACTGTATATACAATTCTGATGAATCGTTCTAGACATGTTTGCGCAACAGCTTTGGTATGGCACCACACATGTGTTTTACGCAGCAGCGGAACAGGTTGGGTGACCGTCAAGAATTTGCCGGCTTTGGGTTTAACGTGCGAGAGAGAGATAAGAAGGCAGCGAGGAGAGTGGATGACTTTGTTACTCCGCCCGTAAATGTGGTGGGAGGGTGCTGAAACGAAATGTATGAGGGCAGCGGCGAGTTGGGACGCGTCTTTGGAGAGACAAGGTGGAAGAGAGGACTCACTGTGACTTCATGTTTTTATCCCTCTCGAAAGGGGATCCACAGACTTGTCGGCGGGGTTTTTAGTCACTGTGAGTCGGCGGAGGAGTCTCAGTGGGTTAGTTGCCTCCCGGTCTCTTGGTCATCGGACAGCCTGCCGTCCATCCAATGTGCGTAAAAGGGCTCTATTTCCTCACCGTCCTGTCTGGACTCGCAGCTTCAGGTGAGACCCCGGTTTAGCGTGTGTGGATAAACTGAGTGAAAAGATGATTCTGAGTTAATGGGGTGGAGTGTTATTCAACAATTTATTTGTACTGGCCATCATACAGTCTAGTGTGATTTATCCGAGTGTATGTTTTGATTTTTTTTTATTTTTTTTTACGTTTTTAAAGTTAACTACTAACACTTTGTTTTTATTGTTACATGTTCATCCTCGGACACAGTAGCCTATATATAAATAAATACGTTCTCCCCTATTAAACAAACGAAATAAATATATACAGTATAAAATATATGCTTGGCCGTGTGTTTTAGCATCTGGGTTTTCCAAAAGTTCACTTTGGCGGTGTTTTTTCACATCCCAAGTGTGTTCATAAGACATAACAGGATGACCCTTTACAGACGCCCCCGACAATCGAGTTTCAAAGTAAATGAGAAAACCCTGATTCCCTTTACATCAGTGAAAGCTCCGCAGGGACCCCTAACCTCCATCCCTGAGCGCCCGTCGTGCGTCATTGGGAAGTGGAGCATTTGGCACAGTGGAGAGCGGGAGGGTCGCGGAAGAATTCCTGTAAAACTATAAAACAGCCATAGCGGGGGTGACTTTTGACAACATAATGACTTTACAGTGTTTACCGGCATCAAATCCGGGCCGCATTGTGTTTTGTTTTTATGCAACCTCACTCATTTCCTGCCTATTAATGTGCATCCGTGCTTACGTTCACAGAGACTGTGAAGTGGCCCGCTGGACGCAGATAAGTCCGCCTGCTTCCCGTACAAGGGGGTCCAGGATATGTTAGCGGGATCATAACAACAGATACACATGACTATGGAAACACATTAATGGTTTTATCTGAAAGTTATAGCTCGCATCCATATGCTGCAATGGCACGGCTAATGGAAAACGTTTTAATATCACAAATTGGCGTATCAGTGGCAATTCATTCAGGTTGTTTAACCTTGAAGTAATCTGTGTCCATCCCAGTTAAGTGGATTATATTGATTGAACGTGTCCATCCACTGCCAAAGCACCATGTAGGGATTCACTATAGTAGCAAGCTGCTTATGTTTACAAGGAGCATGTGCCTGCAGATCAGTCACAACACAGTCAGGAGAATGACTAAATATACTGTGTGGATATAGAGGGACAGATAATCAAATGACAGCATGCGGATGAAGGAAAGCATGTTGGAACTGATTACGGCTCAGCAGCATCTCAGTTCTCATGTCTGTTATGCTGTAATCACTTCCATTGCCTTTGGCTTTATTGTGTTGGCAAAACGGCACGGCGTGATGAAACAAGGAGGCTCATCGGTTTCATGAAACATGGATGGTATAACACTGCAATTATGTGTGCAAAATAATTCAGATTCATTTCACCCATCCCTCCTCCCTTCAGGTAGACTTCAGATACACTATGACATCAAAATGGCACACATTTACCCATCAGCCCTCCACTGTTTTGACATGCATTGCACTGATCAAAGACAGTTAGTATTCACTCGCAGACTTGCTGCAAAGAGGCTATTTTTAAGGAGGTATGGTATAGACCAAACAGAATAATCTCTCTCTCCTCCTGCTGCTTCAAACATAATCACAGCAAGTGTTGCAGTGGTGAAAATCCTCCATCGCTCTCAAAGATAAATGCGCTACTCCTCTGTGTATTTTGTAAAGTGTGTTCGGCAGGCGTTTTTAAGAAAAAATACTATAAATCATAATTTGTGTCAAGGTACTTTTGGGAGCAATGTTTTTGCTTTTCACAACACCAGAATGGGATTGCTTCCTAGAAAAGACGATATCATTACCACATTTGGACTTTCATTTTTTTCTCACATGTGTGAGATGTGCTGGATGCAGTGTTGAAGCAGGATCAGGGAAAAGCTCTTGTGTTTCAGGCACAGCACAGCCAACCACCACAATAGATAAAGATAAAGGACCCACTTTAGTTGGGGTGAAAATTGCAATTAATCAAATTACAGAAAACAACAGACATGCAGTTAATATGGGGCCTTTGGGGCCCCTGAGAGAAACACATTGTACATTGACCTTTCAAAAAAGTGAATCAGTTAATTAATTAATTGATTAATTGCAAAATAGCTGTTGCTGGTCTCTGCTGACAGTTGTGTGGTTTGGTCCGTCTCCTCCACAACCTCACGTTGATCACTTGTTTTGAGCTGTTGAGGGAAAACTGTGAACAGCAGCCTTCAACAGCCAGATCAAAAAAAGAAAATGCCTTTTTCAATAGACAGAATCTGTATGTTTTTCATCGTTCTGTGCTGGTATTGACGTTTATTGCGAAAGATAATGTCACAATTGGTAGCAGCAGCTTATATTTAAATATATTTTTTCCTGTTTCTGACCACTTGGATTCAAAGCAAAATAACAAGTCATCCACACACTGTGACTGGCTAATTGGAAAAGGAAACACACTGAAAACAAAGACTAGATTAGATTTAACAACTTCGACCAGATTACTCCCATTTCTCCTCTGTCTTGACCAAATACTGAAAGCATTAACATTTTTGGATCTCCTGCTGTTGATGATGAATCTGTCTTTTTTTGTTTCTGCGCTTTACTTTAATTCCTTTTGTCTTCCTCTAACATTTTCTTCTTCAACCAGAAGCCTGAAATGCTCACAGGCTGACGTGTGCCAACCTGTCCTGATTTACAGGTTTAGCATGCACACGCACACATGAACAAATGGCTGTTGCTGACTGCACACAGCCTACCAGGTGCTTACACTGGCTGTTTAGGCTTCAGTTTCAGTTTAACTTTGTCACGTTTGCAGTAGACGAGCAGCCCCTTGTGTGTGCTGGGATATAACAGTTATCTCTGTGCCACGACGACTCTAATCTCACCACAATAATAGATCAGCATTGCTGTGGTTTGTGACATGCTGTACTGTGTTGACACACCTAGGAGGACGTCTGGCCTTTGTGTTGGGTTGATGGGATTGCCCGGGGGTGTGTGGAGTTGACAATGACGCGTTCATGTGCAAGAACACACCAATCCCCGGGCTTAGGGCGCATCTGTGAAGTGTTTGAGCGTGAAGGCAAGGCGCACCCTGCGCACTGTTTAAGTCTTCAGCTCCAAGTGTAAACAGGGATTTGAAATACGTTTCTCACTGAATTGAAAGTGTTTGTGTTTGCAGGTTCACCCGAGGTTTTGTGTGTCCGCGTGCACACACACGGCCCATGTTTATCTGAATTTGTGCAAATGCAGTTGCTGCATGTTGGTGAGTGTGGGTTTCTGTTTGTGTAGCCACATTCTTACATACTCTGTTGGCTGGTCACTCGTTCTCAAAACTGTTTGGAGTTGTGCTAAACAAGCAGATCTTCCAGTTAAAGCAACGACTCCATTTACACGTAAGTTTAAGGCATATGGAATAAATCAGCTGTTTCCACAGAATATCAGCAGTTCTTTCTGAGTCATCTAATGTGCAGAAAGCCAAGGGAATCATCATCCATCATAAGCTGCCATTAGTTAAACATTTGTGATTAAATGCAGAGCAGTCACAACGATAGAATTTCCCAGTCTGGGAAAGTTACTCTTTCTTAATTTCCTTTTCTTTGTTCAGTATCTGACTTCCGTATGTACTCCAGTAAAGCCAGCCATTGTTATTTGAAACACTGACTAATAAAAGTGAACTCTGTGTTGAAAGCGTAGCAGAGGCAGCTACTGATCCGGTTTTGCTCACTAATTATCTGACACTGAACTCATTTAAACAGCGACTTAAATGAATCAGTGTAAGTTGAGGAGAGAAGGGGTGGGACTAGTGGGTGGGGCAGGAGAGGGACAGGATGGAAGAGTTCGGTCACACTTGTGCGCTTGAATGATCCCTCCACCTCTCATTCATTCCTACTGAAGCCTATGTGACTGACACATATAAGAGTGATTGACTGGTTTCAGTGCGAGTTCAGGCTAAGCAGTCCAATGTCCAGCCAGTTTATATCCTTGCTTATGCACAACAGCTACATGGGGGAGGAATAAACAGGTGTGTAATTTATTACTAAGTGGAATGCTACTTTTATCATTCTTTTAGCAGTTTTATAATCATTTTATAATTATTTTATAATAATGGTCTGACTGGTCTGAGAGGTCGAGATACCCCAACTTTTAGTCCCTGGTATGGCTAAAGCTCCAAAAACACTGGATCCTACATCCTCCAAAATGCAACTAAGTAGCATCTTTCATTAGATCCTCTCTGCCTGGTAAATACCCACGTCTTTCAAATTTCATTCCCAAGTTTGTAACACAGGCTTTCTGTTGTCTCAAGCCAAATTTGAGATTTTTTTCAATCAATTTGAGTTATCAGGGTTATTTTCTTATACTTTAAAGCAAGACTTTGTAACTTTTGCTAACCGGCTGCCACTGCGGCCAGAGCTAAAATGCTGAAACCTACTGTCGCAGAAGCAAAAGTGGAGAGAAGAGTCGAACTGACTTAATCATCTTAGTGATACAGCAATATCTATCTAAAGTTTGCATTACATTAGCTACTGGAAGCTACAGGTCATACTACACCAAGTACGCCTGTAGTGGCAAAATGCCTAACACCGTGTCTACACAGGTGGCGTTAGCGGCACGTGAGCAGAACAGCAGCGTCAGTGCTCCGTCTGTGTCGACAAAGGATGCGTTCAGGCACAGTATTGAGTGTAGGTCACCCACATTTTGGCAGCGCTCAGAGCCCAACACACACTCACTACAGTTAAGCGCATAAAATGGAAAAAAATAAGACTTTACATGTGTTTACATGTGTATAGAGCGAGTGAAATGCGAGCCGTTACGTGGCCTGTGTAGACTGCTGGATCGATTAAAATAGAAGCACGCGAGATGGACGACTGAAAAACATGGCTCAAACACTTTTTGTGTAGACACGCAGTCACTGTATAGAATTGGTTCGTTTAATTGGTTATTAATTCAACTTTTCATCTGTAAGAGGAAAAATGTGTTTCTTCTTTTAAAAGTTGCATAGTATCGCTTTAAAACAGCTTCCCTCAGAGCCACAGATGATATTATACAACTGTTTTTACAGGAGTTGTACTTTTTGTGATTAATAAACTGATATTTATTTGTAAAATTGGTGGTATGCCCTCTTAAGGCGGAAAGCAAAGAGCAGAGGTCTTTATCTCCTCCACAGTGTGGTTTCTGATCTGTGTATATTGTCATTTGCTGACTTATTCATCTGCTCGAGAGCAGAGGTGGAAGTCACAGTGGGACTGGATTCACTCTGACTCACATCACTGTAGGACACTAAACATACGGCTAGTCCAGCCTCGTAGTAAATATGTGAAACTAAGGTTGTCTTTTGAGGATTGGACCGTTCTTCCAACAGAAGCCTGTGGGTGTGTTGAATCGAAGCATATGTGTTGGACCCCCCCCCCTCAGGAGTTTGTAATCCCGTGGAGAAGTTGTTGAGTCAGCTGCGAGGTGGGAGTGGAAGAGGTTTGATGGATTAAACTCTTATCCTCACTCACCCACTACACGCTTCCTCTGGACACCCTCGCCTGATGAATTACAATTGGCCTGGAGGAAGCAGGAGGGGAAAGAAGAAGGAGAGGAAGAAAGAGATAGAAAAAGAGATAGATGCTTGGTCTATGTTTGGACCTTTAGAGTGTATCCAAACACAGTCTTGTAGCTTTCTAAAGTTCGGTATAGCTTGTATGCTTATATGGACACAAATGGAACCAGGGGAGTAAATGCAGTATCAAAATTGTAATTTGTGACATTTTCATAAAAAGAAATGTCTGTTTTTTCTCTTTAAAAACAAAGAGTGATTCCCAATAAATCAAATTAATGAAAGCTTTTAGATTTGCTGTTCCAAACACCCGGCGTCTGGTTCATCTCTCTGGTACATTTTATACTCCAGCTTTATTTGGAGTGATGGGCATGAGCAAGGATGGTCGCCACGGATGAAAGAAAACAGCGCCACCTGCAGAAAGTCAAACTCCTTCAGCAGAACATCCAAGGAAAGTCCCGCCCACTCTGTTTGATTGACAAGTGATCTGTGGGAAGTGTGTGACGTGCAGAAAGAGGAGAGATGTTACAGATGAGGACTGAATATAGTGTTGAGAGAAGAGAAAGAGAGGTAGTGCTTGTGCTCTGGTATGTGCACGTGTTCACTTTTAACAGACATTACATGGCCACAGGTATGTGGATGCCTGAATGTTACACATATATGTGATAGTTGCACGTGTCATTCCTAGAGCCATGTGCATAAATCTACTGCTTTAACAGCCTTCACTCCTCTGGGGGGCCTCCCATTCAACCAAAAGAGCATCAGTGAGGTCGGCCACTGATGTTGGGTATTAAGGTCTGGCTCACAGTCCGCGTCCCAGCTCATCCCAAAGGTGTTGGATGTGGTTGAGGTCAGGGCTCTGTGCAGGCCAGTCAAGTTCCTCTACACCAATTGGGGAAACCATTTCTTTATGATCCTGGCTTTGCACACGGGCGCATTGTCATGTTGAAACAGGAAAAGACCCTCCCCAAATTGTTGATACAAGCACATTATTGTCTAAAAATCATGTCATGCAGTAGAATTAATATTTCCGTCAGCTGGAACTAAGGGGCCCAAACCATGAAAACAGCCACAGGACGAAAGTACAAAAAAGTATGTAATCACATACCTTTGGCCGTACATTGTATTTGCTTGTGTTGGCACAACTGCATGTTCGTGAGTGAGTGGAATGAACGGAAACCTGTGTGGAGAAAATGTACAGCACAGTATGTTTGTGTCCATTTCAGGGGTTCCCTCCCATCACACCACTCAACACTCACCCTCTCCCTCAGCTCTGTGTCCTCCTCCACCTCCTCTGTGAACACACTGTTACCTGAACCCGCTATTCCCAGCACTCAGTCCAGCCCCGCATGAAAGGCAGGCCTTGTTGAAAAAAAAAGAAAGAAAACTAACCTGGGCTTGCGAAACCTCTCACAAAGGAGAGAAGAGACTCTTTGTAATCCACTGGGCTCTTTGTGTGTTTGGTCCTGTCCTAAGTGTTTCCTCCAAAACCGGTGCAACAGAGAATCGGGTTTCCTCCGGTGGTCCCTTTGTTTCTGAGCCATAATGAAGAGAGGAAAGGCACAAACACACACCATCTAGGAAATAATGTAATGAAACCAATTTCCTGATTCAGAGAGTCATGCCAACTGCTTGATTTCTCCTGCAGTGTTTACTCCCCTCTCTTAAAGTCCAAGAAGACTTAACATCCTCTCTGTAAATGGAAAGACCAGGTCTACAGCGTACACTGTAATGGAAACACCTCTTAAACAGTGATTGGTAACAGTGTGGCATCCCCATGCTATCCAGATATCATGACACGCTATCCAATCTTATTATTTAACTAAACTAAACCAAACTAAACTAAAAACAGCTCTGTTCCCTCTGCTTTCCCGTTGCTGTTTATAAATCTGCATATTTATGAGCAACTACATCAACAAACCCTCAAGCTGTAAGGCGACACGAAAACTTTGACAAAGATTTTGATTGTGCAATAAGGCAGGCATGGTTTGTTCATTTCCTGGACTGTTTTCAAGATATTCAAAGAAAATGTTTAGAATGCCAGAGCATGTTTGCTGAGCAGTTATGCCTCAAGTTCAATATACCGAGCGTGCCTCTCTGCAGTGTGAAACACACCCAGAATGGCCTGAAAACACTAATGTTTTGGAAAAGCCACCCTTGGGAACGGTATCTAAGTAGGATAATTAAATCTGATGAGACAGTTCTGTTTGTTTGTTTGTTTATCTGTTAGAGAGCAGAATACCTGAAAAAATAGAGATTTTACTGAAGTGTGGTGCAAAGTCAGGTCAAGGAAGAAGTGATTCTTTTTTTGGTGCAGAAGTACATCAGGGGATTGTTATTCAGCCTTGGCAGAAGTAAACACTATCTGAGTGCACTGTTTAACCACACAATAAACATAGAGTCTAATAAAGCAGCCTTGGCTACTGACCGTTTTGCTAAACCGCCTCCCTTAGTAACAATTGTCCAATCACAACTCAGCAACTGTAAGAAGGCAGACTTGTCAAGCTTTGAATTTCTCCGTATGCCAAAACAATGCGGCTGTAGTAAGAGTGATACTCAAAATCTAAAGAGCTTGGAGAGTGTTTTTTTTATTTTTTTTTAGCAAAAGTGAAAGGAATGGATTAAACAGTGCGTTTATCTTCTCTAACGCTGTTGTAGGGGATCACATTAGGTGTGCTTAATGAAGTGGCCGGTCGGTGTAAATCTAACCTCTGTCTTGCTTGTCCAAATACAGTATAAAGGCTTAGCAGCCAAACCAGGTTTATGTTAGAATGAAATAAGAGTCTGATCTTAAATTTTCCCTTATCAATACTGCAAAACAAGTACAATGCTGTTTCTTTAATGTCTTCTATGTGGATCATCAACTTTGATGCACGCTATCATGTATTATCAAGTGCATAATTAAGACCTTTGTACAGGGTTCTTGTTTTAAAACGAGACAACTGTACATATTTTAAAAATCAGCCGGTGGTGATTTCAAGCAACTTGTGGAGCTAATGTTAGTTTAAAGGTGTTACATTTTTATGTAGACGAATAATTTCTAAAAAATAATACATCCACAGAGCTTTTAGAAAGGAGTGCATGAAAGTATAAGTTTTCCTAAAAGAAAGATAAAAGATTGTGAATTAATCATTTTAAAAATGTTGATGGGTCCAAAATGAATGTTTTGTTTATCTCTGTGTTAGAAGACTAACGTTTGGTTTCTGTTACTAACACGGCTCATGAGCCAGTAGTATAACGACATTGTTATCACATGGTATCTCTGTGTTGTCAGAGGTCAAGAGTCTTAGTAGTTGCCAGTTAGTGTGGAAAAAATGGAAAAAGCTTGACAGTAAGCGCCCAGCTTCACTCCGGTACCATGCCGAGGTGACCGTGTTTCTTCTTGACCGGTAAGCTAAAGCTAAGGTTTCGTTAGCTAACTGGGAATCTACACCGACAGTGTCTCATCAGATCAACGTGCACAACATAAATGCACATAATCGCTGCTGGTTCAAAATGAATTCATTACTCTGCCACGAAGGATTCATCACTTGACATGACTGAGTCTGTCTGACTCTCACTCCACTGGACCATGAAATATGAAGGTTGTGCAACGAACTGGCAACCACTTGAGGCGGCATGTGCTTCGAGCAACAGCGGTGTTGTGATGTGAATATATGTAAGGGGGGAGTGGGCTGAATGTTATCAATATCACCTTTAATTAGCTAGCTAGCTACTGTTAATCAAATTTGCCAGTGACAGTTGTCATTTCAGCAAAGCCGACAGTCGTCAGCTAGAGATGAAGCATACTTTTGTGTATCTTTGTCTGAAATCGAGGACTTACTGTTTAAAAAATTATTAAATTTTTTTATGTGTATATAAATCTTCCACGTTATCATTATAAACTGCAAATGTACCAGCAAGAATGGCAAACTTGACAGGCATAGACAGTAATTAAGGGGAGTGGGGCTTAGTGACCAGTCAGTTCTGATTTGTACAAAAAAATTTTTTTTTTTTTTCAGCTATAGCAGAATAAAGATGACCTCTGCCAGCTCTTTCTTCTGTACTGGCACAGCACATGCATGAATATACTATATCTGGGACTGCCAGACTAAAGACACTGTAAAGCATGGTAGAGGTTAAGCAGTTTTAAATCTGCCTACACTCTTTGACATTGGGTGAAATATTATATGGGCAGGTCAAACACTACTTGATATTTTTTCTGCCTCTTTGGAAGCGTTTTATACAATTTTGGGATGTCTGCCAAGCCAAGCAAACCTAATCACACTTGAGTGGGCTTGGTTTGATTATTTCACAGTAGATGAAAGTATTTGCCCTCTTTGGCTTCCAGTGGAGCAGTGCAGTTTGTAGCAAATAGTGTTGACAGGTAGCATAAAGTGCATTAAAGGTTCAGCAAGTTCATTTTATTGTGATGTATTGGACATATTGACAGATATTATGGACTAATGCCAACAGTGGTACATCTAATGGAGAATGTGTGTGTGTGGACCTGTGCCAACAGTGAGCCCCCCTGAGAGACACCAAATCCGACACATGTACACACACGCACACACACACACGCACACACATGCATAACAATGGAAACTAATATTTCACGACCTATTCCAGCTATTACTGATGCTGTATCTGTTTATAAATAGAAACATCTGGAGTTTGCATCGACAGGAATACACACACACACACTTTCTCCAGAAGTTTGTGTTCGATAAAATGCTGACCTGAGGTGAGATCCCATGTGAGAATGTCTTTAATTGTTGCTGTAGTAGGTTTAAGTTCAAGCAGTCAGTGGGCAAAGTGTCAGCACACTCCACACAAAGACTCTAATTTTGTCTTTTTAATTACCAGTGAAGAGTGTAATAGATCTCCTTCACATGTTTCACAGCATTTAATAACTTTAATGAGGGAAATATGGAGTAGACACACAATCTTAATGAAGACTGAGATTAGACTTTTTTCTTGCTATGATCTGAAATTTGATTTTGTAGTTTTCTTTCTTGTTCTGACTCAGCAGTACGTTTGTGCCAACTTGACAGACCTCAGCATAGAGACAGAGATTAGACGTATTTAAAAGCCTTTGAATCATTTAAATTAATATCACCTCCTCCTATAGCATGATTATGACAGATATAGACTTCATGCTAATTGTTTCTGGATGAAATCTGGATGAAATGTGTAGTTTTAGAATTAAGCCTCTAATTGCCTCGTCTTATAAGTATTCTGCAAGGACACTGCACCGTGCCAGACAATATCTGCAATATTTGAAGCATTATTAGGATAGGTTCATATATATTTGTCTGCACTCTGGCCCTGCCCTCCTCTGTAGGGTACATAACTCCATCTTAATAAGCCGTGAAAGCTCTCTCTCTCCGTCTCTGGATGCTGGGTGTGGTCACTACTGGCTGGGCAGGATGTTCAGACATAAACAAGTGAGACATGCCAGAGTAGAAGAATGGACAGGCAAACAAACAGCATTATCTTATCTCCTCCTTACAGACTGCAATTATGTAGAAGAATACATTTTCCATCATTTTGTTATCCTCTAGCTCCATCCATACTGCACTCACCCTGTCATCTACTCAATCGTCCTGCTCTTGTTCATCACTTAAGCTCACTCTCTCATTTCTGCCTGTTTATCTCTCTTCTCTCTTTCTCTAAATGAGTTCAATTCTGCGCTCTTAATGTCTTCACTCATGTAATGGCATGCATCCTCTTCAGCAATTAGTGCCTGCTAATGACCAATTAAATAGTGATCATGTACTTTTAGCCGCAGGGACAAATTAGTACTGTAATTGAGGCACTGTATGTTGCCCCAACTGTACTGTCATTCTGCTAATATCCCTTTTGCCTTCAAAAAAGCCTAATTAACCTTAATTCTTAATCAGCTCAGCTTGCGTCAAAGAACGGCGTAGTTGAAAGCGTTTTACTTTTTTGTTGTTGAAAGGAGATTAGCAACGCTTATTTAAATTCGTGTACTGTAAATAGATTGGTGAAGGGGAGAAATCTGAAATGAGGTGTTATGGCCCGGAGGACCTGCTTTCTCTCCTGATATATGAAGCATGATGAATCTTTTCAACATGAGCTTTTCAACAGGATCGGCATTGCACCACATTACTCAGCTAATCTTCTGTGTGCACTACGCTCTCTGAAACAACGGTGTAGAAATAGAGGGGTTTAACTGTGGATACCGGTTTGCTGAGTAATAAATGTTATTACAGAGATTTACCCCTTTTCCTCTATGTATAAACCAGACTGAGGGTCTATGCTAGCGGCTCTGTGAGGCTGTACTACAGTGGTGCTTTGGGCTAAATTCCTAATGTAATTTAGCCCAATAAATATAATATGACTATGTCCCCTGTCTTAAGTTAGCATGCTAATACATGCTAATACATGCTAATATGCGGATTAG
>NTHP01000260.1:526600-537662 GCA_003416845.1 Oplegnathus fasciatus | reverse complement strand
AGTATCGGACAGATTTAAATGTTGACCTGATGATGGCGCTGGATGAAAACTTTAAGGATATACCGAAGTGATTACAATTCATCTCGAGGAATACCTGAACCAGATTTTGTGGCCATCCAGCCAATATTGGTCGATATGTCAACCTCATTGTGGCGCTAGGTGAAAAGTCAGGTGATCACCAAAGTCATTAGGATTGATCTTTTGGGGAATATGAATGTGTGGACAAAATATCATGGCAATTCATCCAATAGTTGTTGAGACAATCCAGTCTGGACCAAAGTGGTGGCCCTATAGACCGGCTGACTTTGCCATTCTCCATGGTTAGAAACAGAAAACCATGTATTCTCAGTTTGAAACTTGTACTTGTTAACAGGAGTGGTAGTCATTTTTGTGACACATGCAATTGAATATACAACACTTTCTGCTCCCACTCCTCCATTCCCCCTGTTTTTCTTTGTCAACCTTCACATGGGCTATGGAATATGAGACCTTTCTGCTGAGTTTTCACACACACACACACACACTTGTAGTCGAGCCAAGGAGGGAGTCAATACTGGCTGTACTGATACAGCCAGCGCTGATGCTGATGGTATCTGCCTAATGAATATCCTAAACACAGGCAGTTTAATCCACTAACTTCAGTGTTTCCACCGCCAGGTAGACGAGGAAGCGAGAGAAAAGTGGCAGAGGAGTCTTGTTCCCTTTGAAGTTCATCCATCAAAGCATTATTCTGTAATATAAAAAGTTTTTTCTCTAGACAAGCAAAAATAACTGCCAGTGGGGTAAGATTTGTTGCATTGTTTACAAAGTGTTTTAACATCTTCCTTGACTTAAGCAGCAATTTATTGACGCAAGTTGAAGTACCCCAAAGCAACCATATACTGCAATCTCACTGCAGTGACATGTTTTTTCATTCAAGAAAAACACAACTTTTAGTCTGACCCGATGACTAGCAAAGATGGACATTTCTTGCAGTGTGTACTCTGCCTGTATTGCTCACTTGTACACACTCCTCCCAGGTTTCATCGGGCTCATTTAAAACACATTAGGCTGTTAGAGCGTTGTCAGGGCCCGGCGATGAGAGAGAAGCCTGTCTGTTTAATGCTGTGCGGGGGCTGTCTGGTCGCCCCACTCTCTCATCCCAGCCCACAGGAAACTCTCTCCAGCCTGATAAGGACCAGAACACGCTGCCCCTGGAGCCAAGCCCCTGCTGACATTTTCCCAGCTAGCTCCCGCCTTAATGCTCACTGTATTTATAATGCAAGGGTAACGATGTGGCTCAATTTGCCTTGCTGGACTTTTGGTATTTCTATGCCTGGAGCCTTATGTTGCCTTTCAGCATCTAGCAAACTGACCTCAAGTCACTTAACCCACATTTTAAATTGTAGAATAGAGCTTAATCCACCTTTTTAGGGTATCTTTTAAAATCTTTATGATATATTCATATCCATCATAGTAAGCACTGTGAAACTGCTGCAAGTATTGTGCAACCTTTTTTAATAATCCACAGTTAGAGGTTACATATTTTCCACTTTACGTAAGACTTTGGAATAACCCTGATGCTATCTGATGATCTCAAATATAAAACTGAGGCTTGGTATGACACATGCAGTCAGGTAATGCATCGAGCCAGAGACAGCTCATCTGTCAGACTGAAGCGTCACAGAGCTCTCATCAAGTGTTTGGCCTGTTCTGTAGGGTCCTCATATGGAGTGTGCTAATGATGTTAGAACAAGTCTCGACTACCCTGAGCTCACTGTGGCTGCTAGCTCTGCAGATGGACGGTCTGCCGTGTGCTTGGGCGTTGACTTTAATAAGGCTAGACATGGCTCCTGATATTATGCGGGTATATAGAGCTCTCTCTATAAATAGACCAGGTGATTTGGACTAGACAGCCTGCGCATAAACTTCCACAGAGACTTAGACTCATGCACACATACTCACTGGGCGGCTTTTGAGAAAGGTTGGATCTATCTCAGTAAACAAGACTCTGCAATCTCGGAGAGAGGGAGACGTGATCGGGTGGTTCCTGATGTGATGCTGACCGGCTGCCAGAAAAGAACTCAGCATTAAGCATGTCTCTGTCTGGGGCAGTGCATGCATGTGCATGTGTGTGTGTGTCTGTGCAGTGTATATGTGCGTCAGCACTCCAACTCCATTCTGGGGAGCTCCATCCATCATTATGTGGAAGAGCCAAATCGTTGCCAATATCCCTCTCCGCTCTTCCAGTCCATTCATTTTCCATCTAATAGGTCTACTGCATACTGTAAAGACTGATATAGTCCATATCAATATAATACACAGCAGACTGTCAATTTCAGCCCTGTCTCAGCTGCAGTAGTGTAGCTAAAGTGGCTATTATTCATTAAGTGTCACAGATTTGGCCTACTGATCTGAAATCAGTTTGGACTTTCAGGATGTAATAAAGCAGATATTTGAAGGGACTGATTGCAGATTTGATCTTGTGCTTTCAGCCTTTGGACCAATCTGTGGGATTTCAGTATATACTGTAATGTATGTATCTAATACACTTATAGTGACAACTTCGAGTTAGTGATTTTTCTTGCAGCAGCACTGTGTGGGCAGAGGTAGGGTCACTGGGTACACTGCATGCACTCCCCAGGCAGAATTTACTGATGAGGGTGAATTCGTCCGTGTCTGTTGCGCTGTATGTTTGTATATATTTGTGTTTCTTTCGCAAACCATTTATCTAGTTATTGATTTTGCTCTGTATGCCCTGCATTCTGCTTTTGAAGTAAACTCTGCTGCTGTGCCATATGTTTGTATGTTGCAGGCGTGCTGCGGGTCAGCGGGATGCGTATATACACATCTGGGGACATGGAGGCAGTCAATGGGACGGATGTTCGTCTGAGGTGCACATTCCAGAGTTCCGCTCCCATCAACCCCAACGCCATCGTCATCTCATGGAGCTTCAGACCCCTCAAACCAGGCCGAGAAGAGTCGGTGAGTGCATGTGTGTGTGTCTGCGAGGAAAGTGAGATCAAACCTCAAACCTCCCTCACTGTGTCAGGGAGCATCCGCCCCCTCAGCCGACTGAGGAGTCGGTGAGTCATCAGGCTCCCTACAGAGCGTCCAAGACAGCCAGTGTGTGTCTATGTGTGTGTGTGTGTGCGCATAGAGAATAGAGAGAAAAAGAAGCAGCAGGTCTGAGTTTATGTCTTGTCTTTCTCAGTGAAAATAAAATACCTTACTTCCCCAGACTCAGTTTGGTATGAACGTCTATCTGTGACAGCCTAACCACTCCAACCCATTATTGCTCCAACCAAATCTACCCATCAATTTCCACTTCTAGGTGTTCCACTACCAGCAGCGACCATATCCTCCTGTTGATGGCATTTTCAGGAAGCGTGTCTCTTGGGATGGTGATGTCATGGGCCGTGATGCCTCCATCATACTTGAACAGGTCAAGTTCACCTACAACGGCACTTACATCTGCCAGGTCAAGAATCCACCGGATGTCCATGGCACAGTTGGAGAGATTCGACTCCGTGTGGTCACCTCAGGTCAGCGGTTTGATTTTCAGACAGAATATTTCTTCATATATACCATGAAACACAAAGTACAACTGACTGTACTTTGTGTTTAGTCCTGTCAACCTCAGTCATTAAGATAAATCCTGTGGGAACCATGGAAATCTGTTACCAATCCACCCAGCAGATGTTGAGGTATTTCGCGGGATAAGTTAAAAGCCATTTTTGCTTTATCAAACAAGCACACTCAGCCTGCATTCCTGTGTTTCCTTCTCGCCTACAGCCTCTTTCTCCGAACTTCTTCTCCTGGTGTTGGCCATCGGGGGTGGTATCGCAGCTGTGGTCCTCCTCCTTATCATCATTTTGTCCTGCAGGCGGTGCAGAAAGGGGAGACAGAGACAGCATGAAGGGAACGAGGAGGCTCCCCGCAAGGAGAGAAAAGACCCCACTGCGTGGTAAGACCAAGAGAAAGACAGTGGGAGAGGGGGATAGAGAGAGGAACAGAAGAATCACACACTTCCTCTCTCGCTCTCTGTCTAAATCTGGGGATTGGGCATGTGGTGCTCCTTCTTGGGGCCTGGGGCTCTTTTCCTACTGGACGCTTCACTTCCTCCTTCCTCTCCAACCGCAGTCTTTGGATTCCATACCTGGACCAGTTGATGGGCAGCTGTCATTAACCAGTGATCAATTGAGAATGTGCCTTTGTGTAGAAAGCTGTAGATACAGAACATTAGCCAGACTGCTGTGTATCTTTTATATCACTATGTGCCTTTCATTTCTGGAGAGAAACGACTGTTTTATCTGTTCTTCTTTTCCTGGTCAGCCAAATGGGCTTCCAAACACATTTCCTGTTTAGAGTAAATGTTTTGATGATGTAGAGGTCGAACAATGGTGTGTTCCTTCTGTTTACTTCCCTACTAATACAGTTTAAACCTCAACATACCAATGCAGTACAAACCACATGTTTGATATATTATTTCAACAAACAATAGAAAATGTGAAACAATGAACAAACAGTTTCCTCACTTCTATTGAATGTTTTTTTAATTACCGAATGATGGGAAACATAGTGAAACCCCATTCAAATCTTTTATCAGTCCTCATTTCAATGGTCGTACATATATCAGCTGTCTGATCCACATTACTGTGGTTCTTCTGTGTACATTTATATTTTGTGTCACTACTGAGGTTATAGCACTGTATTTTTCTGAGGTTCTGTGGTGTTATTAGACTGATGTTGACACTCCTGCAGAAATATTCAAGGTGCTTTCAGATAATCAAAACCTGATGGAGAGCACTTGTTGGAAACAGACATTTCAAACAGTACTTTTGTAAAAAAAAAAAATTACTAGCACATAATGAAATGAGATATAATGTCTAAATTTCATTGACAAAGTGACAAATCTTTCTACCAACCTGTAGCTTCTCTGATGGCCAATTGTCTGTTTTGAACAATAAGCTGTTTGTGTCAAAAACATCTTTTTCTGGGCACATGGGACTTCTTTGTTTCTCTCTTGGGTTTTCAGATCTCTCTGTGATAGGCGCTCGTTACCGTCAAAACTGTGTTGCAATAACTCACTGTATGCAACAGACTTTAAAAGCCAAGCCTCTCAAGGAAAAGTTGACAACTTTGCTGTCATCATGGTCGATCAGATATATTCAGACTTCAAACCGAATCTTTCATTGAAAAACTTGGCGGAGGAAAGAAAGATTTTTAGATGTGTAAACAGAGATTTTGATCCAACCTTTGCTCTCAACTTTGGACGATTTAACCCTGTGTGACGCTAACCCTTTGTCCCTGCTGCTGTGTTTGTGTTGTCTGCTCGTCTTTGTCCTGCCCTCATTGTGTGTGACTTATGCACACGCATGTACATAAATAATTCATGAATGTATCATGCATGAATACATATCCTGGTGTGTGTGTGTGCTACGTTACTCTTACCTCCCCCTGGTGCATGTCTCCCTGTCCCCTCTGTGTGTGTGTGTGTGTGTCCCAGCCACCCATCAAGGGCCGTCCACCTCTACCTATCAGAGACGTCCATAGAGATTGACAGTTCAGACGGCATGATCTCAGAGGCCAGCACCAAAGACCCGAGCTCCTCAGAGGAGGAGGGCCCGAGCTCAGACGACGACGACGATGGTGACGACTCTGACTGAGGAGGTGGGGGGCAGACAGAGAGACAGAAACACTGATGTGAAGCCAGCCAGGAAGCTCGCTGGAGGGGTTGCCCAGATGGCACCCATGGATTAAGTGCCATGGTTCTGAGAGAGCGGTGCTGCTGCTGTGTCGAGAACAAGCACATTGTTTCAGTATGGGAGGAAAACGGAAAGAAAGTTCTGTTTGAAAGTTTCCGAATATGAACAAAGAGATTAGAGCAATGCTTTTGATGAAGATCGGGGCTTTGAGGCAGGATCAAAAAGTATAGTAACTTTATTTTTGAAAGAGTCCAGAAATAGTCATATAAGGGAAGAAATGCTGGGTTTAACCTGCAGGGTTTCAGAAGTGAGAGGCATCGTAATGCTGAAACTGGCTTGGCTGCTGTCCTGAAGGGGAAAAAAAGGGTAAATTTGTGCTCAATAACTGCTTGTTGTTTCAGACATGGATCTTGTTAAATGTGGGTAGTCAATACCAAAATCGGCTGCAACATCCAACTGAAAGTAGTCAGAGTGAGGAAGGTGTTTTCTGCCACGATGAGCCATATAAAGACCTTTACATGTAGAATCTGTAGGATCATCTGTCATATTTTAGTTTTACAATTCAAAGTCATTGGGGATCATGTAGGTCTTGCATTTCAGTCAGTTATGCACACCATCATAATACCTGCCAGTCTCAAAGCACTTGTTAAAAGCAGTTTTATCCTCCAACTGTAGGCTGAGGGGCTTATGTCACATCAGATTACTTGGATAAAAGAGCATAAATGTGATGTTGCTATAATTATGTCTGAAGGCCAAATACTTGATGAATGAGCGAGCACGCACCTGTCCTGAGTGTAGTGTGGGAGCGCACAGTCAGATCTGAAAATCCTTTGATTGCAAAATGTCCTTGAGAGCCTGCTTTCTCTCCATGCGTCTGTGAATGCACCACGTCCACTAACAAATGATTGTAATACCTGTTTTTCTTCCTTCTCATGACAGACTGTTGTACCTATGATGTAATACTGAGCAATATGTTTATAGATTTCTTTTTTTCTATTTTTTTTTTATAGAAAATGCCAGAAGTATTTTATCATGTTGTTTAAATTGTCACTGTATGTGTTTGTTATAGAGCTTTTATAAGAAAGATTTTCTAATAAAAAATGCTTTTGACCACTTTGTGTAACGCAAATTTCACCACACAAAGGCGATGTGGGCAGACACTAGTTGGCCCATGAAAGAATTAATCACACACAACTTGGCAAGATTTGATAGAACTCATCTATTATGTAAGAGAGGAATCTTGTTATCCATCATTTATTATGCATCATTATCTTTAATGCACTACCTCCAGTTGTGTGCTTATGGTGTGTCTGTCTGCAGAGCTCTTCACTTGTTTACCTTTAAGCATTACTGCACTGAATTGTTGTTTAATTTGTTGCAGGTCCAATATGCTTATGCCTGCCTTTGTGACTTCAGTCTCGGTTAGCTTGTTTGTTGGCTGAGATTGTTCATGACTACGAATACGTTACTCTACATATTTGTGTGTGTGTTTGTGGGCCTATTTGCGTGCATTGATCAAAGTCTATCCCTGAGGGTGCAGCTTTAGTTACTGACTGACAGATCTAAAGTGTGTGTGTGCATGTGTGTGAGTGTGTAGTTGGGGGGCAGAGTAGGGTTGACTTGCACTAAAAGGAGGGACAGGGTGGGCGGGAGACAGAGTCTGTTTATCCAAGCTAAATAATTACATTTGGTTGTAGAGAAAGGCCACCAGTGTTGAACTGATAAAACAACAGTGGAGTCTCTAGATAATCTCGTTTGTATCACCAAAGCTTCTGTTAATTACTCTTGCAGAGCTTAAACATTGGCCTCCACATAATTCTGCCTTTTCACTAATCAACTGTGGGTGTGGAAACGAACATGTTCAGGGCTTATTTTATAAGCGATTACTAGAGTTTGTTACGCTGATGTTCAGAAACAATGTGATGTGAGGTCACATACGGTCAAATAACATTTTGTAGACGTAGTGTGACAAAGATTTATCTAGCACAGCCTAGAAATTCTTTTGAAATCAGAACATTTTTCTTCATCATCTAAACATCAGACTTTTACACCGATGCTCAATATTTCCTCCAGTGACAGCATCCTGAACACAGAGCACTTTGCATTATGAGTGAAGACTATGACTGTTTTCTTGACTGTTACTATGCCATCATCACTGCTATCACTCTCGCCACCCAGACAAACAGAGCCACATCTGCGTGCAGCAAGTTCACGCCTGTTCCCTGTGGGTTGCCGAAAGGTAAATGCAGGAAAGTACGTTGAGGGGAAAAAAAGCAAATAAATCAAACATTCGATGCTGGTGAGCAGTCAGCTGGCACACCAGGCAGATATTAGCTGTTGTTCCCAGCACCTCCCCCTCCTCCTGATGATGGTTTTGGCATTTTACCAAACAAACAAAGAAACATATTGAATGTTGAACACCACTGATCGAAGATTTTTCTGCATGCGTCCTGACTGCTTTTTCTGCCTGCCTTACTGTAGCATCTACAGGATGATAGCCAGTAAATGTGAACTGGGAGAGGTGTTCTCAACCATTCCTTGCTCATGACTCATTTCATAAGCCATTCTCTACTACAATATGTTCATTATTGCAACATCTGTAAATCATTTGTATAAAGAATAGACAAATGTGGGCTTTGTCTGATAAAGGAAGGGAAGGCAAACATTGCATGCAGTCTTAACCAAAGTTTGTTCAATGATGTCTGTCTTTCTCACTCTCTCCTACTTGGTTTCTGTCTTGCTTCATCTCCCTCTCTTTTCAGTCCGCATTCCACACCTTAGAATGGGTTGTACCTGGCACAGTACTGTGGAGAAGCACTAAATTCCTTCACACATACACTCACTTGCACACACACAAAAACATGGGCTTGGCACGACAGGGAAAGAGAAAACAAATCACGTCACTGGCCTGTAACTATGGCTGAATGTCACACTGTGACTTATACTGATGGCTATTTCTCCACTTGTCCCTACATACATACGCACACCCACGCATGCACTCAGTTATTAATCCATTCACTCTAAAGGTGGAGAGTCAGCTGTATGTGAGAGCTTCCTATAGCTATCAAGGCTAATGACTAATGCTGTCATACTTGTTTGTGACAGCCCTGAGAAAAGTTTCTCTGTATGCGAAACCTTTAAAATACATTAAGTGTACTGGAGTGTAGCAGACACAACTTTTCATCGACTATTCAGTGCACAGAGCGCATATAAACTGATGAAAAGGCAGAGGGACTCTCACGCTTTTGGCTGAAGGATAATGGTTACATACACCGCCTGGCCCCAGCAATTTAAATCACCTTTATTAGTCCCCTCCAGTGTTGACAACAGGAGAACAGGTCTCTTGTTGACCAGAGTCGCCAGAGAGTCAGTACATGGGGAAAGCCTTCATTGTGACTGAGAAGATTTCAACTAAAACTGAGACCACACTACTGTAACCAGACAGAGAGCCCCTGTATTCACACACACAATACATAACACAATGTAATGGTGTGTGTGTGTGTGTGTGAGTACCCAGGTAAGAGGCACAAGACTTTGTCTTCCAACAGAGGATGGGGAGTCTCAACTCAGGAAGATGATATAATATAGTTAACACAATAGAAAACTGTGGAACGCAGATGTTGTGGACGCTCCGGCAAGTCCTGTAACTCGGCGTCTATTCAAAAAAGGAAGCGGTACCCCTTACCCCAGTGTGGGAACTGTTACGTAATATTGTTAACAGGTACAATACAAACACTGTACTTGTGAATGGATGCAGGGAGGAGCATGCCTGTCCCTGATTCTCTACATCTTTATCTCAGGGCATCCACAGAGATTTGCAATGAATTTGGATTTCGCAAGGAACCGAACATAAACACAAAGAACAGCTGAATCTCACTATCCTGGCACTTTCTCACAGGAATGTTCACATGGTCTGTAGTAAATTAGTAGTTAGTGGTTCAGTGATTCACATACAGTAATTTTATTTATTGTATGACAACCCCACTTTTCACAGTCCCTTATTAGAGAGCCTCTAGGCACGTCTGCTTTTTCACTTTAATCAAGTTAGGGTGCAATGTTTAACATGAGGAATAAGCATTTTCCCCAAACTCATTAACTCTACATCAAATTAGTTTTTGCTATATGATTAGGTTGTGGTACAGAGGGGATTATTTGCTTGGAAAATGTTTTTTTTTTCTTTTGGCGCCATGCTGTTAGGTTCTAATTTTGTCAAAACACTGAATCAGACAGTGTATTTCAGGCAGCAAGGCCCAGAGTAATAGAGGATGTTGCTGCTCATTCCACATCCTCTGATGTGTCACGAAATGAAATGAGGTTATGCAACACGACTACAGCATCTCTGTTGTCTGAATGGAGGAAATGCTCCTGGCAGACCAGATGGATGTAAGGATGGAACTGACAATCCAGACCAAATAAAGGCAAAAAAATAAAATACAAACTTCAAAAGGACTCTGTATAAACATGTAGTGGAGAGATAAAAGCATTACACCAGGGTGAAACTGAACCAGCAAAGGCTAGAAAAACAAATACCTTCTCCCATTAGAGATAATTACAACAGTAAAGACAGGAGATTGGGGACAGGGATAGTGGAATAATATGCCTAGAAATAGCAGGGGAGTCCCACTGGAGCATCCACGGTTTTATACAGAAGCTGGCTGGGGAGATAAGGGAAGGACTGGGCCTCAGGCCTCCACACAGAGGGGTCATATGGGGGGTGGAGACGTGCAAAGAGAATGTATATTTTTAATATGGTTTTATTTTGGCTCCACAGTCCATGCCTGACAAGAGCCTCACGCTCATGCTCTCATGCTCATGATCAACATCTGGAACTGCCGAACTCACAAACATTATCTCCAGCAATAATTGAATTCATCCACATAGCTTAGCCACTTATTCTGAAAGACTCTATTGTTATTATGACTGTTATTATTATGATTATGATGGTTATAATTCTATATTTTACCACCAAAAATAAAGCTCCTGAAAATGTAAATAACATTCATTTAGCTAGAATGACCTAATAATATCCTGATAGGCTACATTTCTTCCCCCCCTGGCTCTTTGAGGACTTATTCCCCTGGTATTTGTCCAGTGACATGGTCAGACTGTGATGTTAAAGTTATTTTAAAAAAAAAAAAAGCTTATTGTTACACTCCAGTCCCTTTTACAAATTTCATAAATATAAGTTTTGTGGTTGGTTGGTTGTATTTCATAGTGGGACATTAAAGTAGCTGACAGAATATTACAGTGGGATGTAACATCGCAGGTTTGGATTATAAACACACTGTTCAGTCACTATAGGAATATCATAGTTGTGGCCTACAACATATCTTATAGAGCTTTTATCTTTGTTTTTTTTTACTTCCTTCTTTTTT
>NTHP01000260.1:505616-526205 GCA_003416845.1 Oplegnathus fasciatus | reverse complement strand
ACACACACACACACACTCACACACAGTTGACAAACAGTACAAGATAAAGACGACATACCGGGTTCCTTATAATCTATTGGCTAAAAAAAATAAATGTTCTTTTACTTCCTTCTTTCCTTCATTTAAAGTTAAAAGTGATAAGTTGTTTTACTCCCAAAGAGCCGACGGCTCCACTTCCTGATACACCTGTTTGTCAGGTAGGCTCGTGAGCACGCAGCCCGCAGTCTGCAGGCGCAGCGGAGAGACTGAGTCATGACTAAATAGACGATGGACGGAATTTTACCGAAGCTTTGACGCAACTTTGACTTTTTTTTTTAATCGTCATGCGAGTGAGCCCGTTTTCACAACTTACAATGTGTCGACCGCGCCGAGGGAATACCTCTCTGAGTGCGGTTTTGCTGCTGTATTTGATCGGCTTTTTCGGTGAGTAAACAGGCCGGAGCTCCGCTTTCATGTCTGCGTTTCAACACAAGCTACACCTGAGAGAAACTCAGTCTGAGTCTAGCTCAGTGTTTGTACAAGTAGGCTGGTACAGCCAGCTACAGCAACCGATACTAATGTCGAAATCTTATGTAGGTACAGTTTAAATATTCTGTAACGATAACTCACTTTTAATAGTCCACGTTTCATTTCCATAGTCAGGCCTACTGGAAAAACACTACAGCTCTGTAAACACATGAAATAGTCCTGCTTGAGAAAGACATGTTGCTAAAAACAGCAAATATAGACCCATGAGAACATGAAGTTGTAGTAAACTCCACCTCAGACACATTTTAAGTCATGTATGTACGTCAATTAATGATTTAATTTTGTGGGAATAAGTCAGACCAGTCTATAGAAATCAGCTAGCTGCCACTGTGGATACATGAGACCATAATAATCACAGGCCAGTGTAAGAAGTCAGGCTTGGAGGGATTCTGACAACTGGTATGCAGTGAGTTAAGAGCACTGTCTTTACATTACAAACATGGCTCTGAACTGTGGGCAGTTGTTTGCCTCTCTCTCTGAAAGTATCTAATAATATAAAAATGAGAGATGCATACAGTAATGGCTATTCAGAAGTCAGAAGACAGGAAACATAAAACAGTGTTGGAGCAGATTGGTATGGTTATGGTTTGTCTTTATTTGGTAAACACATTTGGTCTTAAATGTGTGTGCCCAGAGCACAGTGTCTGCCAGGATGTACACATGCTAGGCGGGATCACATCAGGACAGCTAGGAAACGATCACAATATGATATTGTCTTCACTCTGACTTTTTGTTTTTTCTCGACTAAATGTCCAGACATCTTGTAGGAACTAGGTGTCAACGTGACCACTGATGAGCTGCCAACTTTCCTATCCCACCAGCAATTACTGTCGTGTCTTCAAGTTCAAGAGCGGCTCAGCTTTCAAGGCTCCGCTGCTTGATTTCCACTTTTATGAAGAGATAGCTTTGTTCATGTCGTCGACTCGCTCACCCGGGGGTCCTCTGTAGATGAATCGGGCTGATCGCATGATATCTCTTACACTCTTTAGTGTAAGATAAACTTTGTTCTTATCGCAGCTTTTAGGGTTTCAGATGGAACCGGTGGTGTCAGGCTAAGATCGGATATAGCAGCTGATAGTTGGGTTTTTGCTCTCGCTTCGTCCTTGGAGAAAAGGCAGTCTGAAGCTTTTGCTTTGAAATGGAGGACTGTTTCATTTATTCCCAAAAAACAACTGTGTATTGATGTCACCAATGGGGTGCTGACATGCAAATATAGCCAGTTTTCCATGATAGGTTCACGTCAAAGGCCAGGATGATACCATTGTTTTTAGCCACACTAGCCGTATGGCTCTATGGATGGCAGTGTCAGTTGGTCCTCCACTGTGGTCAACTATTGGATGGATTGCTGTAATTTGCTACAGATATTAAATGTTGGGAGAGGATCCATTTTAATAACTTTGGTGATCCCCCGGCTTTTTCTCTAATGCCACCATGAGATTGACATCTTTGGCTTTGAGTGAAATATCTTGACAATGATCATCAGGTCATCGTTCAAATTGAAATGAGTCCAATACTTTGGTTTATGATAAATGCCAACGCTAATGGCATTCCCATCAGCCTCAGCTGTACTCTGTGTTCACTACTAATAGGGAAATATTGGCATGCTGACGCACTAATTTAAGATAATAATGAGCCTGATAAACATTATCTGCTAAACATCAGCGCGTCAGCATTGTCACTGTGAGCATGTTAGCGTGCTGACGTTAGCATTACAGCCTCACAGAGAAGCATTGTCCTACACCAGCTGTCCTGACCTGACCTACACCTCTATGGAGTTGCCATGGAAATCAACTGAACCCAACATTTATTAATGAAACCGGCCTATTAATGAGTCAATGTTACTAAATATTTTAAGGTTCTCTGTCTAGAAGAAGCTGTCAGTATTCAGCTCTTGTTCACGCGCACACTCGAGCAAGCTCCCAAGTATCTTTTTGTCGCAGACACTGCTCTGACCGGCATGCTGAATGAAGAGATAACAATGGAACAACATATAGAGACACAGACTCATAGCTTTACCTGCAGTTGAAAGCCCCTGGTGGACAGATGTGTAACAAGTCTGTCAAATACAACAAGAGAGGCTGGTGAGAAACTCGTATTAGAAAGTCTCTCAGTTCAGTGTCTACCAGGAAGAATTTGCTGTGCTGACACTTTCATGCTCCCGCAGCGTGGGCATATTTGTAGATGCTATCAAGTTTTTATTCACTGTTTTGCGTAAGTGAGTAAATGTCAATCACAATGTATCCTCCTTTCTTTTTTTCTGTTTCCCCTCTTCTCCCTTATATCATTCTTCTTGAACACCTAAACGTGTAAATCTCCCTTTTTCTCTTTCGCCCCTCTCCTCTGTGACTCTATCACTATCTTTTTTTCTACTCCTTCTTTCTACCATTTCAATTCCAGCCCCTTCCCCAGTCTCCTCCATCATAGTGAGCACCCCTCCAGAGCTCCATGCATCTCAAGGGGATGCTGTCACGTTGTCCTGCACTTTCACTTCCACCAGTAGGCCGACCAGCAAGATGACTGTCGACTGGTCTTATAGGCCCCAGAGTGGAGGGCCGCCACAGACAGTGAGTATACATTTATCAAAATTACTGTGAGAACAAGGCTGTATTATAGACTCTATTGCAGCAGTTGTTAAAATGAACATATTTTAATCGAAGCCACAGTTACTGTAACTTATAAAAAAAATGTAACTTGTATGTACTTGTACTGAGCAAAACAGTCTCCATAAAACACATTTATTGACTTATTCTTGGATTTGATTCATTCACCTACACTTTGAAAGGTAAATGTACAAGAGAGCAAAGAAACTGACACTGTGCAGTGCACCAGCTGAATGTTGATGCTGTGCAAGTTGGCAATCGATAATGTTAGTCTGTATTAGGTAGGCCCTCGTTATGTATGGCTGAAGCCAGAATAAAATGCTACATTTGAAAATAGTATAAGGCCTTCAGTTTCATCTGGTAACAGTTAAATGAGGTTTTGTCTTTTGATTTCTCCACAGGATAGTTAGGTTACTATCTTGTGGAATTTTTCTTTTTTAGTTTTTTGGCCCACTATGATGGTAAACTGAATGTTTTTGGATTTTGGACTGTTGGCCAGACAAAACAAGTAATTTGACGATGTCACCTTGTTCTTTGGGAAACAGTGATGGACATTTTGAGCCTTTCCCCCATTCCCCCCAGATGTTTTGAATCTGTCAGACATACAAAACATGATCAAAAAGAACAAAAACCCCACATAATATACTGTAGGCCTATATACGGACAT
Source organism: Oplegnathus fasciatus (assembly GCA_003416845.1). Classification (NCBI taxonomy): domain Eukaryota; kingdom Metazoa; phylum Chordata; class Actinopteri; order Centrarchiformes; family Oplegnathidae; genus Oplegnathus; species Oplegnathus fasciatus. Next base: position 522,410 of record NTHP01000260.1, on the reverse strand, counting down.
ATACACGCACATATACGTATGTATATACACATACATACACATATATGTAAAGTAAAATTGCATTTAAAAAAAAGCAAATGCAACAAAACATACTAAATAGAATTAAGTATGTAAAAGAAATGTAATGATGGTGTACAGTTTGTCTTAACTTAAGTCATTACTTTGTACTTTAAATATATATAATATTTGCGCACCTTAAGTTACATACAGTAGGGAAAATACCAAGTAAAGATAACTTGGGTCACAAAGGAAGATCATAAGTAACTATATGACAAAACACAAAATACCACTTTCTTCCAAAAGTCTTTGATAATAGGATATTCTCATGAACAGTGACATAGTGTCCCTTTAAGTATTTAATGCACTGCTCTGCGATATTTGGATTGAACATATGTAACTTAAATGGAGTAATATAGGTTCTCATTAAGCACTTATATTGTAAAAATTTGAACCTGGTATTAATAGTTAAAACTTGTCTGCAAACAAATATTCTCAGACATTTTATAGATCAAATGATTAGTCGATTAACTGAGAAAAGAATCTGCAGATTGTTCAACAATGAAAACTGTTTTAAATGATAAAATGTGTTTGGAACTTCAGGCACCACTAAAGTATTTCTGTTTAGTGTTTAAGACCTCACACAGTGTTCTTTGTACAGGTATGTGACCTCCATTGCTCACTCTGTACAAACATCGTTGTTTGAATATCTGGTTGCTTTATTTGCATACTTGACCCACTTGACTTCTCTTGATTTCTGAACCTACGAGTACACCTGTAGCAAACTCAGTCTCAGTTTTGGTATACATACAGACGGGTGACAAATTAAAGGAAAAACCAACCAACCAACAGCTTCAATGCGCCATGACATTGATTCTACAAGTCTCTGAACTCTGCTGGAGGGATGAGCACCATTCTTCCAAAAGACATTCCCTAATTTTGCATTTTGATGATGGTGGTGGAGAGCGCTGTCTAACACGTATGATTCACATCATTTTCATACCCATCAAACCATTCAGTGATACCCCCCCCTTCTCTGTGGCATGGTCTCCCTGGAAGAGACCTTGAAATGTTTCATTTAAATATAAAGGTGATCACTCAGAATAACTTTCTATTGATTTGCATCGACCCTTCCCCCTAAGGGGACAAGTGGACCCAAACCATGCCAGGAAAATGCTTCTCCATATATGGAAGCATCCGCATTTGTTATTTGTTTTTCCTTTAATTTGTCACCCATCTGTACATATATACTTTATGTACCAAAAAGTCTGATTTATCAGTATCACTGTCAAGGTAATGTCCAGGTTTTACCCATTCATCTTCCAGCCCAGCCTTTGTGTCTTTCAGAGGCCTCCTCAGGAAACCAGGAAACTTCCTATGCGGTGCTTTCGTGGTCTTGTTCGAAATGCGTTGAGATGTATCCATCTCAACCCATAACTGCACTCAGCCCTCTAACCCTGCACACTCTGGGTTCAGTCGCAGTGACCAATCCACTAAAAATCCACCACATAATTTAAGCAGTTCCATTTGTACTTGAAGATAGCCATCAAGTGTGGTTGTATGTAATTGCATTTGGACCATGGGAATCCATAGTGTGGTAGCTGCAACCCTATATGCCATCATTTCCTATAGGAGCACTCAGAGTTAAGTGGAGGCTAATGTTTTGTGGCTCTGCTGATATGGAGTGCTGTTGGTTTAGTCATTAACACGCAGTTGTCTGGCCTCAAAGTGTGTAGGGGGAGGAGATGAAGAAGGACTTGGTACATATTGAGAGGGTGTGTATATGCACGTATGTGTCAGTCAGCAGATAGCGTGGTATTACCTCACGAAGCTGCACAGGTGTTAGTAAAAAGGTGTGTCAGCTGCTACCTAAGGAGAAGTGCCCGTATTTCCTTCGACCCAGCCCAACTAGTTTGTACTCTTTATCACAGATAAATAATGTGTGGCAGTTTCTTGATACGGCCCGTAGATGGAACCAAGTCTGGAAGTTTCTCACTTCTATTTCTAAGCCTCCATTTGCTTTCCATCCAATTTCATTAACAGTTTTGGCTGGTTTATTGGCCTGTGTGTCCCCGGCCGTATATCACACTGGGAAAGACCATGAATAAGCATGTGAAAAGCTCCATCAGAAAATATAATTTTGCAGCCAAAGCTTTAGTGTCAATCTGAATTGCTGCAGTGCTTCAGTGGCTTGCATAATTACCTCAGTCCTGATGAGAATTAATTTTGCAGATTGGAGAAGAGAGGCCGAATGTTCAATCAAATATCAGTGGGAGCTGATGGTAATTGGAGGATTTGGCAATTGAATACTGCTGAATAATGCTAAAAATCTATTATTATGATGATCTAAAACTTCAGCTAGGCACTGTCAGTTTGTCAAGTCAGTGGAAGCTTTTGTCTAAATGATCAAATAGACTTATAGTATAGGGGCCCCAGTGGAAAACAGTCCAACATCCTTGGCCGTGTTGCAGCATTTCTCAGTTTAAAAGGATCATTGGGTCTAATGTTTGTTTCCAGACTGAGCAGACTCTCATGTGGTCAGTGACTTCAAGCTGCTCTCATGTAGGCATGTGAGCTCTGCCAAGTCCTCAAATAATCAGCCTTGGATGAATAACAGTGCAGGGAGATGACTAGGTTTATCTCTGCCAGGCCTGCAAACAGTCTCTCACACTGTTGTAAAACTATAAAACTGTATCAGTGTCAGTGATTGTTCAGGTGATTCTGTGTTTGCCTCAGTTTATTGAAAGGCCATACAGTTATCCATGTTGACATTGTTCCCACTGTATAAACCTTTAGGCAGTAAATGTACTCTCTTCACACTAGGCATATGTATATTTTTGCGTGATCTTGATTCAGTCATATGTACATACTGTATTACCATGTGGAGACCTGGTTATGCAAATTCAGATTTTACACATTCTAAATAAGATGGAAGTCTGCTTGTTTTTCTTCATATTTTCGCATGCAGACAGTGTTCGTATACAGTATATTACTTACCATGTACATGATCTTTAGTTGTATTCATTTGTTTTATTTTCGCAGTGCATATACAGTACTTCGTCTTATTATTATATCACAAATTATGCATTTTTTTCTTTGTCTCAATATGTTGTGCTGTTTTTTTGTACATCATGTGTAGCTCTTAGTATTCAATACTTTCAGTTGTTAATGTGATCTAGTATTGTATGCCACAGTACACAAGTAGAGTGTTCCAGCAACTTTTTCTGGGGAATTTATGGAAGCTTATTCTATTGATTTTATTTTCGATCTTTAGTAAAAACTGATTTATTCCCTGCATTTATTTGCATGATATTTGGAAAGCTTGGTTATAGAGCAAAGAAGAATTCATTAACTTTTCACTGCAGTTGTTTAAAAGGGGATGTAACACTGGGAATGACATTGACAGAGATATTCACTCCCCTGAGTGAATTAATCTATTTTACTGAAAAACATGGTGTTCATTACAAAACCATTTCAGAGGAATGTATTTCAAACTGTGTAAAGAGCCACTAGAATATTTTTTAAATTAAATAATATCTCAAAGTGGCTCATCTTTTCTGCTCACTTACGTTCGTTTTACGACGCAAACACAATACATGAAGGAAATGTGCAGAAAAAAAGGCAATAACGCTTAAAATTTAAATAAACAATTTTAATTAAAGCAATTTAATTAAATTGGCATCAAAAAATAATGTTTAACGTGGATAAAGCAGGAATGCATGTAAATCAGTCTATTTATCAATCTAAATGAATACAAGTGATAGATCACTGTCCACAGCTGATTTGTACTGTATGAAAGCCTTCTCCTTCAGTTCATTAAATCCCTGCAGCCATCTGAAGACAGCAGGACAGATATGCTGATAAATCTGCAGCATCTGATATGAGAAGTGTTGCACCAGAGTGCAGTGCCATTACACATGCCGTCCGCCGTGTTTACCTTCATTAAATCATGTGCAAATGACACCAGGCTGCTACAGAATAACCACACACACCTCTACACACATCAGACTTGTCAGCTAGAACTCAGTTTTCATAAACTGCCTGTTTATGTGGGAGATATCAGATTACTGGAGCTCATTAACCCTGTGCATCACAGCCTCCTCTCCAACTTAAAAAAAAAATTCAGCTGTTCATGTTTTATTCTTGAAATACATTTACGATGCAAACGCTGCTGTGTCCTATTTTAAGATGTGATGTCACCATCTACAGCGTGAAATACAGTAGAATTATGACTGAAAGCGTCGGATTGATGTGATCATATAAGCTCATATTATCTTTATACCAATTAACTGTTAACCCCCAAATCATCTGCCTCTGGCTGCAGATTTGTGGTGCTGTGTTCACACTGTGACACTCAGCAATATCCAGAAAACAATGAAGAAGAAGAAGAAGCCGATTCTTTGTTTGTTGAGCTGATTTCGTCGTGTGTCACTGTGATTGACACAACTGTTTCAGAGCGATGAGGCCGGTGATGTGACCAGCTGACAGTGTATATATAAATCACCGCACCCTCCGATCTATATTCACCTTCACCCACCCGTGTTGCACAAATTAAGGCCATTTTAGGTCTAATATGAAAGGAGCTGTACGAATTGGCTGGATGCAAAGACATCCATTGTGATTTTAGAAGAAATCGATAACTCCCTTCTGCTGTGCTTTGAGTGTACAGATGAAGGCCACGCAGCTCTGATCTTATCCTGTAAATGATCTAAAAGCCTCTTGATGTCTTCATGTCCCTTATCCGATTCAACAAGCTCAGTACAAGACGTAGTTGGGAAGAGTAATGACCGGCTACTCATTTCAAATGACTATTTACTAATTTCTTTATCTTCATGTAAGGGTTTCATTTCTGGTCTCGTTACAAGTTGTATCCTTTTTAACCATTCGAGTTGGTGTTGGTTGAAACACATAATTCTACAGTTTCCATTGAAAAATCAGCTGAGATTGTATCCTTTCATTCTCACTTACTGTACAAGGTCTTATTATATTGTATATTACAATATGGATGTTGGGCAAGTTCTGCAGTCCAGATTTTGCATTCATTCAAACCAGTATACAAATGGATTAAATATAGAGATCAGCTGGGTCAGTTCCACTTTCTATGTTTGTTTTTTTTGCTTGTCTTTCTCTTCCTTTGTTAAACGGTTTTCTTTCAGCTTTCATTAAAATAAGATGTATAGAAGGATAAAGGGTAAAACAACAACAACATAGGACACACAAGACCAAGACCATATCTAAGACCAATAGAGACAAAACAAAAGCAGATATATTCAGAATCCACCCCTCTGTCTCCTCGCACTTCCATCAAATCACTTGTCTTTTTCCTGTTTGAGTTTGTACCCTCTGGTTACTGGTGACTAACCAATGCGTCATAAAACTTATTAAAACACAAGCTCTACACTCTTAGCTTACTCTGTGAAAAACATATACTGCAGTATTTCCACGTTTTCATTCCCCCTTATCCACCCACACGCACAACACACTCGTACTCCGGATGTCGTGTTTCGGAGAGGTCTGGGTCAGCTTGACGTGGGAGTGATGACGAGATGGAGTTTGTTGTTGAAAACAAACTTTTGTGGTAAATGTTAAACTAACAGGTAAAAATCCAGTTTTTTGGACACCTGTAGTTCCAATTTCCTCTCTGCTAGGCTTATGCACACACATGAATATTCTTTGCTTTGTGCTCGATCAGATTTTTATTCATATTTCTTGGATTGAACAGGCAGCCCTCTTCACTCTGCTGTCGACAATATTGCCAAAAGAAAATGTCCCACCACCATCTGTCCCACCACCTGTTGCTCCAGACACTTTCTCTCAGGCAGAAAAATGATAAGTTAGATTTAGGAGTGATGATTCTTCTTATATGCTCGCTGAATAAGAGAACTGATCATTGAGTTACAGTTTATTTAGGTGTTGCTGCCCTGGTGAGACTATTATACATGTCTGAGAGGAAACAGTGGATAAGAAATGCACAAACGTCACTGTACACTGAATCTTACCTATCCAGTTGTGTCACTAAGGCCCTGCATTTTGTGTTTTTTCTCCCTCCTCCTAGCACCAAAGGACTTAATTAGATAGCATTTTACACCCTTGCTCACGGCACACTCTATTTGACCGCACCCATCTGTTTCATACAAATAAGCAATAATTATTTTTTTACCTTCTCTCATCTCCCTCCAGTTTTTCCACTTTTCCTCACGGGCGTTCCCTCCACTTGACGGTCAGTTTACTGGTCGGATCCGGTGGCAGGGAAGCCCGGCGCGCGGGGAAGCCTCCATCTCGCTGATCAACGCCACGTTGAACGATAACGGGACCTTTACGTGCTCAGTCAGAAACCCTCCTGATGTCCACGGGTCCCCGACTTCACACACTGTACTCACCGTCACACCAAAGGGTAAGATAGTGCACATACTGTACACACGTGCAAAAATAACCAAGCGGGGCCCATTTTTTCACACAATGTCAGAATTCTTTATCTGCATATTTAGACATTTGACTTCCTCCAACTGCTTCTGTTGTGTGCACACTTGAATGCATGTAACATAACAGTAGTCAAATCTGGACTCTTATGACCCCATCCAGATGCATTTTCTGATGTGTAATCATATTTATCTTCTCAAACATGTAGGATTTTAACTTCTCCTCAGTGCTTGGCCTGATTTGGCTTTTGGGCTGACAAGAAGAAGTTTAAATTTCCACTGCCAGCCACATACTTTTTTAAACAGCAGCCTAATCCAAACAAGTGTTTGCGTAAGCCTGTCATGATGTTAGCCATGTTGGCTCATACATATCACAGAATGATCTAAATGTTTTTGACCTAAATGCTAAGATTTTTTTGTTTAACTAATGTAAGATAAATGACGACAAGGATTCTTTAAATAGTTAGACCAGGAGGGCGGCTGCCGCTCTTGTGAGCGAGCATGTCTCTTTGCTGCTGCCGTCAGAGTTTATGTTGGTTGACCTTTTCCAACTTGCTGCCGCGGCTCGTCGTGTGACCATGACAACCACAGAAACTACAGCGAGGGAAAGGGGTTAGGAAATAGTACAGGAGCTGATGTTACTGTATCTGAGTTCCCTGAATTAATCTCCTCCTTCACCAGCAGAGAACAGACAGATCAATGAAGAGAAACGGTATTGGAACAACATCAGTTTCAAAGTACAATAAACTGTGTTTACGATCCCTGTTAGCAAAACCTGCTATATTAATTGTGCCATATGGCTAACCATTTTCTTTAGTTTAAGCTACAACCTGCTCTATTTAGCGGCCTGATGAGGTAGCTGGGAGAAAACACAGACGTTGCCAGGCGGCAGCCGCTCGCTGCCTGAAAGCACCTTTACTAGCTCTCGGCAAGAAAGTGAATAAGCATATTTCCCAAAATGTTGAACTATTCCTTTAAGGAGAAGCAGAATTCATAATAGTTTTGTCTTCTTTTAGTGGTTGTCATGATTTCACTACCATTAAATTGGTAAGAAGGGATTATTTACTGCTAACAAGCGCGGAGTGACACATGTAGAACTGCTGTATGTGCTGTATATGGTGTCTATGCACTGTATGTCTGTGTAATTAATGCTTTTGTATGGCATAATGTCGTGTGTGTGTGGTCACAAACGGCTGGTTGATGTGTGCCTAATGACCTCCTTCTCCCCAGTGCCCAGCATTCGCTTCTCTGATGTTGCGGTCCTGCTCGCGTTTGTCCTCCTCCCCTCCGCTATCATCACCCTCATTCTGACTGGACGGATGCTCTGTCCAAAGAAACGGCGCAACCAATCGAAGGCCTACAGATCACCCATAGAGGTCACAGAGGGGTGAGTAGATTGATTCGACCAATCACCGCTGGGGGTCTCCTGGGGGTGATGATATTCATTGCAGGCTTTGATGGTTATAAATGTGCTTCTTGATTGCTAATTTGACAAAGGTTAAACAAGAATTTAAGTTTGAGTTAAAGGTTTGATATCAGTTGGCGTGCTTGTTGTAGAAAGGCGCTATGAATCAGTGAGGAGCCCAGCACTAAAGTCTGCAATTAGCTGATCTACAGGCTGGTTTTTTGTAGTGTAGCAGTGTTATTCCCTGTGGTTTGAAGTCACACAGGAGCTGGTATTTGCTCTTTTGACTGATGTAATACAGGAATATAAATGTTAAACAAGCCAGTGCTACTCTGTAATACACAGTTTAACAGATTCCATAAATTACATGGACAGGATTATGAAAACAGAGAGCAGCAACTGAGGCCCCTTATTTTGGTGTTTGATTATTCAAACAAAATCATTATTTATTTTGACCATTCTGTAGCTGCATCATTTATTTTTCAGTGTTTTTCTTATTTGTTTTGGTACATTGAGGTGCTCTGTCTAATATGCAGCGTTACCAGCATCTCTTTTTCGTTTTCTTTCCGCTGTTCTCTTTACTCAGAGTTCCCGAAACCACAATAAGATCACCCTATTTACTGCAAACAGAACACATTTTTTAAAAAGAATAGTGTTACATTTTGGGAAATATCCTCATTCGCTTTCTTTCCGAGAGTCAGATGAGAAGGTTGATGTCACTCTCGTAAGTATACGGTAAATATGAAGCTGGAGCCAACAGCCAGTTAGCTTAGCTTTGCATAAAGGCTGGACAAGAAATGGTCACAACCTGTAAAACCACAAATTGAGTTTCATATGGACAGACGTGAGAGTGGTATCGATCTTCTCATGTAACTCTCAGCAAGAAAGCGAATTTGCGTATTTCCCAAAATGTTGAACTGTTCTTTTGACATGTAGAAAAAAACAGAATTCTGGGAGAAAATCAGTTTAAATCATTGTACTAAACTCAGGTATTGTTTGATGTAAATCAGTAAAAATCAAAAATGACAAGCCTTACTTGGTCTTTTGAGATGTTTAGAGCATGTAAATACAGTGTCATGGAACAGGCCTGGTAATGGTGATTGTGATTTATTATTATTATCATTATTAACCATATTTCCTGTCCATTCTGCATTCATCAGAGACGAGTATGGCATCCACCCAACGGGGGCCGAAGAAAAGAGGGCCTCATGCTGTCACCTATATCTGATGGTACAGTACAGAACCATTCAATATACCACACTGTCACCCAAACCATAAATAACTCAATGAGACATGTCTGCCAGATCCATTTCACGTTTAATTTTACATGCCCTCTATGTCTGACAACAGGACTTGAGGGTTTATAAAATATTGATTTTTCCAATGTAGCTGTTTTGTGTCTGGGTCTGTATGTGTGTGCGTCTGTCTGTATACAGCTTCATCTGACTGTCTCGTTTTCTGGTTTGCTCAGGACTCAGAGGATGAAGAGGGGTATTACGACCTGAAAAAGAGGCCTCCTGTGGATGAAGGCTATGCTGAGTCTCAGTTCTAGAGAACCCTGCTGGTTGGGAGATGTAACTGCAACACCTAGACATACTGTTGCCTTACATGTGGGAGGTGCTGAATAGGAATTAATGCTGGATTCATGTCTTCTTTGCCACAGTCAACCACTTACCCAGTCACTCTGGTGATGTTTACTTTTTGTGGTGACCCCTTTGGAATTACACTTGTATGTTTGTCTTGAGACATTCTCCATTATGCATCTCCAGCATTATATATACACTATATAATGTGTCAATAATTGGATTTACCTTTTACCTACAAGCTCTGAAATTGCCCATGGCTTCTCAAGGGTCAGTCCACTGTTTTTATACCAGTGAGCTGTGAAAGCAGAGGTCTTTAATTCCTAAATTTTAGAGCTTGTGGTCTCGATGAGATATAATTTGTTTATTCTGTCTGTACAGGTAAGCAGCTTGTATTATTCTGTCAGGTACCAACTGACCCTGTACATGCAAACACACAGATGAGCACTATGTATATTTTTATATCTTGATGATTTATATGTGTCATTTTCTTATTGTGAAGGAGATAGATGAGTTTTGTCTAATTTATTGCCTGCGTCAGAGCGACTGTTATATCCTTAATATGTGGACAGAAAGTGAACGGTTTGATTTTGAATGTCAGCTGTGACCACTTAGTACTATTTATACAGTATATTTTCTATATTTTCAGTGTCTGTACCATGTCATGATATGTGTGTGTGTCACCTTACTGCTCGGTATATTTTGGGGACGTCTGAGTTTGGATGTGGTGTCTCATGGATGTGGTTATTTCATGTGATGTAACAGGACTGAGTCTTGGTTTTGGATGCCCAGCTTTGCTTTGTTAATTCATTTTTTTTGCAACATTTTTGCCTTAATAAATAGTTTAAGAGCGGATTTGTTTTGGCTTTGTGAGGGGATGAACATGACTTTTTAACAAGACGCTTCCAGCGAGTTAATAAAGACAATTTGCTCATTAGATTGATGCGTCTTCATTAGCAAACAGAGACAATTTGTTGGTAAAACTGATAGCAGACGGCCACCATTTTCTCCTCTGCTCTTTCTTTGTTTGGTCTGTTGAACTATTCATGAATGTTGTTGAATATTCTTTTAAAAACTCTAAGGACAGGCTGGAGTCTCAGAGCGTCACTCACAAATTGCAGCAACATCTGTTTCATCTATGCAGTCGTGGGACTCGAGAGTAATAAAAAGACCTAATAAAAACCCGCCAAATGGAAAATGATAAGTCCTCATTCTGTCTCATTTCTTTTCTGCTTCTCATTCAGCTCATTCATGCCCTCTAGGTTTTAATAATTCACACACTGCTATGGTGGAACAATTATGATTCCTTCTTCATCTGAACTACCATGGCAACAGCTTACTCTTTTCAGGCAGAAAAAAAAAAAACATTTGAAAATTGATTGAAGAAAGAAAATCCACAGCTGACTGCCTGGACTCGACTTTCTGGACATATGTTAGGGAGGGGGTCATTCAGATTTTCCAGTCCCCAGGCTGAAGGGATATAATATCATTACTGCCAAATAGTATCAGTTACACTTGTAGCTTTACCATTCCAATGAAGATATACCTAGCATTTCTTTTTCTAAACGCTCCATTAAGCCAGAATTTTTGTGAAACATTTGTCTTATCAATCTAAATTCTATCTTTGGCTTTAGCAGAGAGGAGCATCCAGTTCTCCCCTAGTCGAAATGCCGTAGATTGGCCTTATTTGTCCACATTTATTTCAGCTGTCGGGTATTGTTACTGGGGGTAAATCTTGGCGTACTGGAAATGTTGGTACAAATCATAACAGCAGAATACAAAACTCCTGAACAGCAACACAGGGAGATGTTTCTCCATTTTAGGAGTCACAAGCCAAAAAGGTTGGGAACCTTACAACCTGCCTTATAACTATACAAAGTTCCAAGATATAACACTACAAACACGAGAACAAGGCAATAGAAATCACTAGCTTGAGAATGTAAACACCAAAAAAAGCACAAGCCATTATCAAGTGAACTTGTGTTGATGGAGTTGTGCATGTCTCTCTCACTGCACTGTTCTGCAAGTTGCCACCTTACAATGCTACTAATTAAAATTCTCCCTCTTTCTTTATGTCATTATATGATGCAGAAAGTGGGTGAGTTTAGTCCATAAAAATATCAAGAAAAAAGTTCAGGGTAAAAACGGACTATGATTTCTTAGCAAGTCAGTCTACTTTCTCCTGACACTGTAAATTGTGTCTCGCTGGAAGAACACCTGAGTGATATTGTGTGTGAGTGCAGCTGCAGATGTAGGAGTCATGTCCCGGCTCAGAGGTGGACACCTGGTCCACTTTTATTTTATTACTGCTGGTGGGGAAAAGCTTTGATTTTCATCCTCTGGGTCCTCTGCTCTGTCTCAGACCATAGTGAGTGAAGAGAGGGAGGACAGCCAGAGAACAAAACAAGTGATTTTAAAAGTTATGGCTAAACTAAATGTTGTATGTACAAGGGAAAGCTTTACAGTGTTACTTTAGAGACTAACACTAAGGTAAATTATCATTTGTACATCATGGATCACTGTGCAATACACTTGATCACTTGCGTGCATGTGCAACAAAAAATAGCAATTCAAACCTGGCAATTTATGTGACTTGTTTATAATGTTTTGTGTACCTCTGGAATGATAACAGTGCACTGACACAATTCATCTGCTTCCTGGTGACTCAATTAATACAGGAGTGATTAATGGTCAGCCTTAGGTTGAATTTTAGTTAAATGTATCAAGCCTAGCGTGAGCAATGTAGACAGACCAGACAGGAAGTCAAATACTTGATGCTCACATTGCCCATCAGATTTTTTTCCCCCCCAAAGCATTTAACATTGATGTAGCACACAATAAGAGGGTGCAGTGAATATATATTGATCCAGAGAACTGGGGTATTTGGAGGGTTTGAGGGGTAAAGTATAGATACTTGACACTAAAATCTCATGGACAAATGGGCTGAAGTGCATGTTCTGGGTAATACTGTATGTACGACAATAGATGTAGCAATGAATACTCTGGCCATGAATACATTTATGAATAATATTTATAATTGCATTGTAGGGAGAAATTATGGTGAGCTATTGAATCCTTTCCTTTCCATTTATCTCTTCTTTTACACTCAGCTAGCAAAGGTTGCATTGACATATTTAACCCGCCAGGCATACACATCTTAGCAATGCCTTCGCTGTGATGCTTCCTTTTGACATTTGGTCTAATCAAACTGCTGCTCATTGATTGTAAGTCATGGTTCCTCTCCAATGATGCTCAATAAAATCTGCTCAACAGTGAATCATTTTCTTATGTGTGACATTTTGGCAGCTTCCACTTATTTTTTTTTTCCCCCCACTGGTATCGGTGCTTAGCCATAATAACACCCATAATGCGTCATCTAGCATGAAAACAGACATGAGTGCAAGTCAGTTTGCAGGTAATTATAATGTTTAGTGCAAGAAGGTCACTTGTGGTACCGTTATGTATACTTTATGTTCTTTTCTGTAACATGACAATCTCTGTAATCAGAGTTCAACACCGCTACAGTACTGAGTCATGTCACAAGGCCGAGCTGTGCTTACCATCTTAGTATTTTGGGTTACATTTTCATACCGATGTTTCAGTTTGCTCTCTGCACTAATGAGCTAACTTCTATAGGGAATATTTTATGTCAGATACTTCTGCAATTATTTGCCCACCAAAAGAGTCGCTAAAGATTACTTACTACCCCTTAAAGATCACACATCATTTAATACATATCAAGGTTTCATTACATTTATGGGGGAATAAATCACCTAAGGTATAGTTGACGTTTTACTGTATATTTTACTGTAAGATTGATGCTGTAGCAGTGGGATATGTTCCATAGCAAGCACTGAGTACAGTCATTTGTGTTTGCATCCTATGAGTCCTGTTCTTGTACAGAGCTGGATAAGATCCTAAGCACTGCAGTTTTCTACATCGTCATAAGGGGCAATTAATTGATTATAATGGTTATGTTAAATTTGTGTTTGGCTTTCACCTTAATATTTCTGAGACAACTTGCCGTTGGTAGATTGCATGTGAATCTCGCTGTCTTTCACACAGTGACCTTTCATAGTGCAAATGAGGAGCTTCATCACAGTCAGTCTGGAAGGACAGACTGCATTGTTGATGTACAATGCAACAAATAACAGAATGTATTCAAAGGTGCACTAGCCAAGATTTACATGTAAAAATAGGGTTTTCTCATATATGTATAAGCATAGTTTAGATTTAAACACATGAACAAAATGACTAATGTGAACTTCAGTGTATTGATGGTAGTATAAATTGACTGTATACGCACCTCCTTTCTCCAGAGCGTTCTTTTTCCCACCTGTAAGGAGGCACAGTTGGCAGTGGCACAATACTTGATATGCAACACTTACAGTATGCTTTATTTAAACATAGATAGCTTACCAAAAAAAGGATGACTAACACTGTTCCAAAAGGAAGCACACTCAAATCAACAGAGACACCAAGAACCTGGCATTAGCTGACGATGTGACAAAGTCTTGTGGGTAGAATTGAAATGGAAAAGTGATAACACTTTGTAAACTGGGTGTCCCATTTTCGAGACTTCACTGAAATCATGAAAATGACTTTGTAATCACAGCAACCTACAGCACAGTGTTGCCAGAACATACCTCTTGACAGCTTCTCGATACCGGCGTGACAGCGGGACATTATTGATCTGTGTGGTTGGTAAAGCAGCAGATTCAGCTGCTTAACGGAACAATCAAATAACTGGACATAGATTAGCATACTAAGATATTAAGATAAGGAATACCTGCTTTAGGCTGGGTCAGTTTGCCGTCAACTGCTGGCCAACCTGCTGCAGTTGCAGATGGATTGTTTTCAAAGAACGTCCCACACACTCTCTCTCTCTCTGTTTCTTTAGCTACCACCGCCCCGGGCCTCAGCTTGATTTGGCTCTCGGGGATTTGAGTGTTTGGATTTTTGTTTTTCATTTGGACAACCCCATTCATTTATTATAGGACTGTGTTGCTGGTTTTTATTCCTTTTCTTAAAGGACTTGTATCAGTGTTCCCAGTGTGGGGATATGATTTGAAATGATTTGCCACTTGATGTTTAAATGCTGATGCTGTAAACCTTTCCATCAATGTACAGGAAATAGCCTTTGTTAACATTTAGTGAATGCCTTTGGAAATAGATAAGCACAATATATAATTATATACAGATGGGTGACCAACATAAAGTGTCTTGGTAACGTGTTGGGCCACCACAGGCCACCAGAACAGCTCTACAGCTCCTCTGTGCAGATTCTCCAAATTTCTCAAACTCTATTGATGGATGTTCCCTCATTTGTGTGTTTTGATGATGGTGGTAAAGAGCGCTGTCTGACATGTCACTCCAAAATCTCTCATCGGTGTTAAGTTAGGTGGATATCTGGTGCTACAACTAATGTTCATTGTCGATTAATCTGACGATCATATTGTTGATAAGTCGACTGCAACCTGGCAGAAAATAGTGAAAAATACCCATCATAATTATCCAGGGCTCAAGCTGACATGTTCAAATCGCTTGTTTTGTCTGATGTTCAGGTAAAATATTCAACCTAATGCAATAGAGGATGAAGAAAACCAGCAAATCTTCCCATTTTAGAAGCGGGAACCAGTGAATTTTTGGCTTATTTTTGCTAAAAATGCCAAACAATTATCAAAACTGTTGCCATTTTCTTTCCTTCAGCCAATCAATTAATTGACTAATCATTTCAGCTCTAATCTGTTGATGAGTGAAGGCCACTGCATATGATTCACATCATTTTCACTCTCATCAAACTCATCATTATGTTTCTCCATTCATTTGCTCAGGTTTTCCTTTAATTCTGCACCTGTCTGTGATGCATATTTGAGAAGTGGGACCTCAAACAACTTTGTAAAGTCTGGACAGAGAAAGTCAGTCAGTTCCCTTGAGCAAAGCACTTATCTGCTAGTTATTCCAGTGAGGTGACCCAGTAGGGGGACTGTGAGCTGGCAGCTGTATGAATGTGCATAGCTGTATAAAAGTAAAGCAGGGCAGCGCTGAGAGAGACCATGCGCACTCAGCAGAACCCTGCATTATTACAGCGTCTGTGTCATACGGCCTGCTATAGAACATGATGACACATAGTGATGATGTAGTGCAGCCCAGTAATGCTGCTAGATGTGCCTGTGTGGCAACAGCGACCACCGGGAAGGCTGTGGCTCAGCGGTGCAGGTTAATGATTTCCCCTCAGTGAACTGGATGTGGAATAATCCTGTAAGAGAGAAGAATAGCAGAGCACAACCCCTCAGGACCCTTCCTCCTCCTCCTCCTCTTCCCTCCATCCATCCCTCTCTCTGTCTATCCTCCCCTTCTCCATCCCTCCCTCCATCCTCATTGTGTCTGTAGCATCTGCTGGTGCTCGCCGGTGTCAGAGCGGGGGTGGGGACTCTTCTGACACCACAGTGTGTGTGTGTGTGTGTGTGTGTGTATTATGAAAGACAAATACAGAGTGTGGGTGTTTGCATGAACATGCGCCTGCAAGCCTCACTGTACGGTAATGGTAATAAATGTAGTTGTGGAGTTGTGGGGATAATGCATGCGTTGCGCCGGCTCATTAAACCAGCCTGTGTGCAAATGTGGGCACAGAGGGAGAAAAAAAAGGGGGAGGGAGAGAGAAAGAGAGGCAGTTTGCCTCGCCTGCCTGTCTGCCACACCCGGCCCTCTTTGCTTCCTCCTCCTACCTCCATCCCTTTCTCTCCCTCCATCCCTCTCTCTCGCACACTCCTCCTCCTCTGCTCTTCTAGTCTATCTGTTGGTGTTTCCATGAGAACAGAGAGCGCTGGGTATGGGGGGTGGGTGGGTTGGTGGTGCGGGTGACGTGTCCTGAGAGCACAGAGTGTGTGCGTGTGTGTGTGCACGCGTGCACGCGCCTCGCGATCATCACTGCTCTCTTTCACACGTCTCTCCTGGCAAGAGCTGCTCCCGGCTGTGCCAGAAAACATGCTTTTGGCACCGCGGTGGCAATTTGGACGCGGAGCGCACAGTCTCATAACACTGATCAGAGATCCGGAGAGTGTACAACATACAGTCTGAGAGGGAACCTGAGCAATCAGAGGAGGAGACTTCCATTTGGAGCTTCTTTTTAAAAAAAAAAGAAACCTCCTCATGTGTGTGGAAGAGGAGGGGATAAAACAGAGGGGTAGTGGTACTGTTGAGAGAAACAAAAATAAAGCACAATAAAAAAAGATCTATCAGAGCAAAAAATTGGAGGTATCCAGTCAGTCATTAAGTGAGAGCCTTTTTAGGGTGGGGCCGCAGCTTTCACTGAAGAGAGGAGTGCTGATCTAAAAGAGGTGGGGGGGTTCATCACTATGAGCAAGAAGAAGAGGAGGAGGAGGAGGAG
>NTHP01000260.1:471881-505535 GCA_003416845.1 Oplegnathus fasciatus | reverse complement strand
GTGTGAAGGGAAGAGGGGAGGAGAGAGGGATGGAGGGAGCGAGGGGAAGGGAGGGGTTTAAAGGGTGGGCTTGTAGTCATTGTCAGGCGGGGAGTAAGAGAGAGAGAGAGAGGTGCGCCCAGGCAGACCGACTGAAGAGCGTGTGTGTGCAAACTGGGATGAGTAAATGCACTGGGCGGCTTAGCTGTTGATACAGCCAGAGAGAACGAGCGAGCGAGAGCGAGAGAGAGAGAGTGTGTGTGCACGAAAGCGAGCGAGAGAGAGCGTGCGCGAGTGAGAGAGAGAGAGAGAGAGAGAGAGAGAGAGGGTGAGAGAGAGAAGAAGAAGTGAAAGGGAGAAAAAAGGGAAGAAAGAATCAGAGAAGAAAAAGGGAGGATACAACAACTACAACCATGCTGTGCTGCATAAGAAGAACCAAACCGGTAAACTGCTCTCATTTGCTTTATCAATATTTTCAGCTCTTTCTTCTTCTGACAAAATGATGCATCTCAACTCTGAACTTTGTGACTGTTGGTTTGTGGGCAGATCAGGGGGCTCGAGGAGGGATTAGGGAAAATGTTGGTGTAATTTCCTTTGACTCGGGGCCTTGTCTTTATAGAAGTCTATCCACAGAGCCCAGACACGCCTAGTTAATGTGATTATCCCGCATGAATGGATGTTGCCACAATGCCTCTCAGACCTCACACTGTACTTGCAGAGAGGTGCAAGACTGTAACTCGATCTTGGGCAGCCGGGCATTCCCTCATATTGATCATGCGCTTGAAAAAAGTGAAAGATTATTGGAAGGCACTTGATAGATCCTGTATTGTCTCTGAGATGCTCCCTCTTTTATTCAGGAGCTCCCCTGAACTCAGCATAATCCACCATTGTTAATGATGATTCACATTAATTAGATCAACCTATGTGCTCTTAATTGATGCCTTAAACGGGGGTCTTAGTATCTTTTGTACTTCTGTTATCTTGAGCAGAAATGGGTGACACAGGAAAGTAAATTTCCACAGAGAGGGAAAAAAAGGGTGGGGTACGGATTGAGTGAGCAGCACCATCATGTCAGTGGCCTCGGGGGAATACAATGGGAATAAATGAGTCTAAATGGATTATCATAGCCCTCCAGCTTTATAAGTGGATGCTGTCAATGGAGGGTACTATGAAGTGTGCACTCATTTAAAGGGTGTGAAAGGGTGGTGTTGGGTAGTTTATAATAACCCATGGCTATCCTCAGTGGCAGAGAATAATGAAAAAAAAAGAAGGTGTTGCATGGAAGCGGGTTGGTCTGGACAGTGGAGAAGAGGGTGCCACTCTCCTGTGCTTCACTCTGTTGTATTTCAGCAGCTATCATGATGGTTTTGTGTGCGATCAGGGCCGGGTTCCTGCAGCTATCTCAAACTGAGTGCGATTTTATCGGACTCATAACACACTGGATTCCGATGGCACTTGATTGCTTCTTAAATGTTAGTCTGGATGAGTCATATTAACTCTGGCAGGGAGGAGAGAGAGAAAGGAAGCAAGGCTTGCCAGTTGAAAGGCATGCAGGAAGAGCGGGATGCAGGGAGGCAGGCAGGCAGGCAGGCAGGGAGAGAACGAGCGGCAGGGTGGAGTGTGGCTGGTGCACATGGAGGTAGATGGGGGGGATGCAAGAGGAGGTAGAGAGCGACGGGAACCTGGTGGGCAGAGAAATATAGGTAAAAAAAGGATTGAGACAGGGCGGGAGGTTGCAAGGTATGGGGGAAGGTAGGGAGAGGCAGGCATGCAGCAAAGCAGAAAGGCGAAGAGGGAACGAAACTGGATGGTGGCTACAACCGGCAGGAAATGTGCTGGTGACAGAGCGAGGGATGATGGTTGGGGGAGGTGAGAAGGCGCAAAGGTGAGAAAGATCAAAGGAAAGGAAGCCGGTGTGCTGCACACTGCAGCCATGTGGGTGAGGCACCGGCTTTTCCCACAGAACGCTGTCGTCGCCTCGAGCGTGCGCGTCTCGCCACAGGGAAAAATATCTTCCCGGCCTACAAGCACTTATCCTCCTGCTCCAGCTTTTGAGGAGCAGAGGCATAAATGAATCCACACAGACTCTGTGGTCTTCATGGATGGATGAGCAAAGAGCATGGTTGTCTGCTTTAAACATGGCAGTGTTGCTGTGGGTGCCTGCCATTGTGGAGTGTTAAGTGCTGTTGCAACATCTCCACTATGGGAGTGGCTACTAGCACTTAATTTAAGTATCCTCTGTCGCTCCAGCCGGCAGCTTTATCTTTAGTTTAATGCAGTTTTAGGACAAAATTCACCACCGCAGAAGATGCTCCTTGTCCTCGCCTCAGGGTTTGGGGACAGATAAAGGATCAAGTTCAAATCCCTCTTAAACTCAGGTCTACCAGGCCTACCCAAAGCTGCCATTTCCCTCATTAACCAGGATTTCAGATCCCACCCATATGTGCTCTTCTCCAACTCCACCCCAATTCCATCCTCCTCCTAGCACCAGGACCATACCTGCCTGTCCAGCCCAGCTCTGCCTCCACTTTCATCTTGAGCCTAAATAATTCCAGACCAAACTCCAAAATCAAGACACAGTCTGCTACCTGAAAGACGGTAATCTCCTCTCATGCTGTGCTTTCCCCAGAGCCTGGCTTCAGCCAAAGCACCAGCCACAGCCCATATTTCCAGTTCCTGCCTCCACCAAAACGCCCCAACACCATGTCCAACCCTAGCCCCTTTCTTCCAGCCCCTCTCCACCTCTCCTCAGCCCCACTGCCCCTCTCCCCATCCTCACCCCCAGCCCCTATGAGATCAGTGGCGATTGCGGAGCCTTTGTTCAGGCAGAGAGTCGGTGTAATTGAATTAAAGGCTGTTCCAGAGGATGTAACGACGCTGGCATATGGCCGCTTATTAGTTGCTGCGGAGCATCTTTTCCCGGGCCGTCGTAAAAGAAACAGTGCATCCTTTAACATCGCTCATCAATTCACCGTCAAAAGGAGAGAGAGAGGGAGAGAGAGATGGCGAGCGGGGGCTGTGGCAGTCACCACCTGAGCCCCCCTCTCCTCATCTGCAGGAGATAGCTGGCTAAAAGGGTGTGGTGCTCCGCTGTGTCTGTATGTGTGTGTGTGTGTGTGTGTGTGTGAGAGAGAGAGAGAGAGAGAGAGAGAGAATGAGTGGGTAGCAGTTTGCTCAGTGAGAAAGAGAGTGAAAGACGACAGGAAGGGAAAGAAAGAGAGGGAGATATTCAGCAGTAGCAGACAGCAGCCAGTCTTAGCTCTTTGCTGTCTGGATGGTTCCTGCAGAAAAGCAGACAGCCATTGAAATCATGCTGGGATTTTCAGGAGAGAGGTGTCATTGCAGGAAGTATGTGTGCCACCAGCAGGGTGGCTAATATTATCTCTCCCTGCTTGGGAACTGTGGTAATATGACAAATGTTTGGGGAGTTTTTAATTTTATTTAAATTAACCAATGCATTATATATTATATAGTATATTTGGTTTAATATGCGCAAATCTTCAATAATTACGCATTAAAATGACTTAGATCAAATAAATTCAGCAGCTGCACCTGTTGGGTTGGTGATAACGGGGCCTCTGCAAAGCAACGTTCTGTAACTCCACCATTATAAATGCAAATATTACCTTTAATATTTCTCTCCCCTCTTGCTAGCGGCATTCGATCCAAGGTTGGGCGGAGCGGCGAGGTGAAAATGGAGTCTCTCGCTTGAATGGATCAGAATTAAAAAAAAACCAAAAACATGATTATATGCACGCCTGGTGTGTGCATTAACGTGAGCTGTGGTTCTGTGGTAATTCAACCAGCCTAAAGCCCACCGCTCCACTGTGTCTTCCCTCGTATCCCCCCCCCTTCCTGAAACAAGTCCCTAATGGCACTGGCAATGAGGCAGTGGGAAGGTGGCGGATTGTTACTGTGTGTCACCATTGGGGGATGGTGTGTGAATGCATGTGTGTGTGGTTATGGATCTGTCGGTAAAGCCATTGACTCTCGGGTGTGGTTCTCACGACAGCCGGTGCCCACCCAAGGACAGAGACAGACAGGGAGCGCAGCACAGACTGCAGCTGATAGGCAAAGCTGTAATAGACACATCCAACCGTCAGATAATCTACTGAACACATTTTAGCACGGCCATTTATTACCTTTACAGACAGGAAAGACAGAGGTGTTTGTCCTCTGGTGAATGGCACTCTTGTATTCAGATAAATTAACCTGTGAGCTATTGTACATTTAGATTCTGAACACAAAAATGGCAGTAATCATGTGTCACCTACATATAGTGAAGTGTCCTGCAACAAGCATTTAATGTTGCTACATTAAAGCAGCATTAAACTGCTACTGTAGCAGGAGGATTGCATAATCTGTTTTACAATCATGCAAGAAAAGCTCTTTTATATTGCAAACATTCCCATTTTTGCTGGATAATAAAAACAGTTTTCACTGGTTAATGTAGTGTATCTATGGCAACCACAAAGACCATGTTCAGAGAGGAAACACTGCGGGCCAATTGTAATAAGTAATTTGATTAACCTGATAATGCAAATGTGTTGTCTCACTGCAAATTAATCAAGGAAGAGTTTAAACGGTCATGGAGTCTTGGTGTGAACATTTAAAGGGAGTGTACCTTGTGGTGTGCTGTACCTTTGGGAGGTGCTGCTGTATTTATGAATGAAAATGTGTGCCGCACAGACACCGAGTGGAATAGTGCCTGCAGGAGGGTACGTGACCAGGGTTCAGTTAACAGTCAGAGTCTTCAAGAGGCAATTCTTAAAGGATTTGCAGCAATGTTTCTGTTCAGATAATGTGAGATTTTAATGTAGCCGCTATCTCAGTCATTACTGGTACATCGTATATCACAGCATAATAAGTTTGACATGACAGGTCAAAGTAGCTCAGTACTGAATCTGGTCAGTACTGGTCCCAGCAGTCAGAAAATCACAGCACAGCACTTTTGAGGGTGATGCACAGACAAATATCAATAATTCAAATGATGATGCTACAATTGTGGTCAAACCATGATGGTGATCTTTCTTCCCCGTCGCCTTACGCTGATATGAGATCACTTGGCACTCTGCTGGTATTTTATTACATTTGCACTCAAACACACCCAGATCTCTAAAGTAAATGACATCCCCTCCGTTCCAATAATGATGTCATACCCACATATTCCCAAACACCCTCATCCATCGCTTTCTCTTTCGCTGTCTGACTCACTGTATGCAGCCAGTAAGTAATTCTATTTAGAGTTAAGTGCTTGGGTCAAATTTTTGGCAATTGTAAGCACCCATGAGATCAGACATAATAAAAGTCCAATAAGTCACCGGAGACCTGCATATTATTAAGAGCAGAGGGTGTGCCAGTGGTTCTTTGTCTGTCTCCACACTGGCTATCTGCTCTAATAGCAAGACACTTGCTAAAGTTAATTTCCACACTTAATAGCTGATTGTTAAGTAAACAGTTCTAGTTCAATTTTTAAACATAAATCACTATATTTGAGGAGCAGTGTAAAGCCCCTGAAAATCTACTATCCCTCTCACAGCCAGCAGTATCATGCCGTTTTTTTTTAATATCACATTGCACAAAATTGCTTCAGGAAGATGTGGTGTATATTAAGAATTGCAGGAAGGCCCGGGGCAGGATTTACACCCTGAACCCTGGGGATGGCATGTGAATAAAGGTGGAGGAGGTGAATATACCAACACAGCTGCACCTTGGCCTCTCTGCTCCAATATTGGACTGACACACTGACCCTGAAAAAGACATGTTGGTTTAGGGCCTCTGGCTCTTAAATCATGTCACACAGATGCGATTCCTCACACAGGCAGCTGTCCAAGTCAACCCTCATACCCAATATAATGACACTATTAGAGACAGAAGGTATCAGGAAATAGGCGGATGGATGTACCTACCGAGTCGCATCTTGAAAGC
Source organism: Oplegnathus fasciatus (assembly GCA_003416845.1). Classification (NCBI taxonomy): domain Eukaryota; kingdom Metazoa; phylum Chordata; class Actinopteri; order Centrarchiformes; family Oplegnathidae; genus Oplegnathus; species Oplegnathus fasciatus. The sequence goes on along the minus strand of NTHP01000260.1, from coordinate 499,628 downwards.
CATTTCCACTCAAATTCACTGACCTTAAACAAGATGCTACTGCTGAGTGACACAGACTGCCAGCATTGATACATACACACATATATAAGCCCTTTGGCCCCCCCACCGGCCCCGCACTGCACCCTGCCGCTGCATCACATACAACCCCTCCTTAGCCATGCTGATTGCTCCGCCTGATTTATGAGTTCCTATTGGCCCGCTCCCCTGAGGGGTCAGGTGCACTGCCAATCAGGGTGACATATAGTCTTTCATAGCACCAACCAGCAGACAGTGCCGTGATGAGTTAGCACTCTGGTTGTCAAGGTAACCTTTGATGGTTGGGAGGGGTATGGCAGTGAATGCTGAGGAGATTCTAGCAGGCAGCTCGTTCCCTAGCAGCCAGAGACGGAGCCGTAGAAAGCTACTGTACCTAGAGAATAGAGATTGGCTCATTATTTTGGAGAAAGAGCGTCTCTTTTGAACGCTTACATTTTTCTGGTTACAATTTTGAAGAAATCATTGACAGTGAATGCAGGGGACATAAATAAAAGCCATGGAAAGGTTCGACATTTAAGTTTAATTATTCACCAAATCTATTTCAGTACCATTATCAAGAGGACAATATCAACCTCATGCCTGGATTGAATAACGGCAATAAATGCCTAGAGTCATTTGTCTTGCCCCAAATCCCGGTGTATCCAATTCATTATGTGGAGACAATCGACACCCCCCCCACACACACATCTGTTAGTTTCATGATTCACAATGGCACTAAATCTCCTCTTTCCAGCGCATGAAATGATAAAACGCTGTAGATTCATTGTATTGCCAAACCAATCGCTGGCTCCTGACAAAGCCTTGATACCTGGAAGGACAAAAACACTCTGATTCTGCAGTTTTCACATCTTTATCATTTGGCTAACCAATGCTGCACTGCCTGCATGCTCTTTGACAATTTGTGTTTGCTTCATGTTGCTTATTCACATTCATTTAAGGTGCACATTTAAAGCTTTTGATTGGTTGAACCTTGGCTAGAGAATATTTTACCTTGATTTGTTTGCCTATTCATTTTGAATGTACTGATTCATTTTGTTTGCCACTTTCAGTGCTCATCATTCATTCCTTTATTTGATTTGATTTCTTTTCATTAGATTTATATGACTCATAGCACAACCCACTATTTGATGGACAGCTATGGATCCAGTTACCGAAGGTAATATCATGGAACCCCTTTCAATATTACATTTTGTACTGTCCTATTCCTAACCCTGTTCCTCATCCAGTCCTACACTTTTACTCAATTCCAAACCCGTCCTGAAATCCTAACCCAACTTTTCCCAGTCTATAATTCTCTAGTAATGCTTATAAATACATCAATTCACAAGTTAACTAATAAACCCTCTCTCATAGCATATACTTGTGTCTTTTTTTGACTTCTGACCTTTCAACTCATGACATATTGTACCTATCTTTGGTAGGATTCTAAGCCCAAATAAAAGTATGGCAGCATGATATTTTGGAATGCTCATCCTCAAGCTACATATCCCCACAGTAGAGGGATTCTTTGCAGGTTTTTAGCATAACAACCAGTGCATTCCCTTGCTGGTTTCCAGTGGACCTGCATGACGGCTTACAGTAGATGTTAAACTGCTTTTTTTCTCTTGGCTACCAGGTGGAGAAGAATGAGGAGGCGGACCAGAAGATTGAACAGGATGGCACCACCAACAAACCCGAGGACAAGGCCCACAAGGCTGCCACCAAAATACAGGCCAGCTTCCGTGGACACATAACTCGGAAAAAGATGAAAGATGGAGAGGAAGAGAAGGAGGGAGACAGTCCTGCTGCTGCAGAAGAGGCGACAGAGGGAGGAGAAGAGGCAAAGAAAGCAGAGGGAGAGGAGGCACCCGCAAAGGAGGAGGAAGCTGCAGGAGAGGAGGCCAAGAAGGAGGAGGAGACAAGCCAAGCCAAAAGCCCAGTGGCAGACAAGCCAGCTAACTCTCCAGCAGCTGCTGCTGCCTCCCCTGCAGGCGCAGCAACGTCTCCTGTAGCGGCAGCACCCGCTGCTGCCTCTCCTACGGCCGCCACAGCGCCCTCTGAGCCCCAGAAAGAGGAGCCAAAGGCGGAGGAGAAAGCCGAGGAGAAGCCCAAAGAGGTGGAGGCCCCAGCGGTGGCAGCCAAGAGTCCCACCACAGCCACAGCTGAGGAGAAGAAGGAGGAGGAGGAGAGCGAAGAGAAAAAGGAGGAGGCCAGACAAGCCGATGTGCCTGTTGCTGTCAGCCCGACAGCTGAGAAGGAGGAGCCTAACCAAACAAAAGATAAACAAGGTATGCAGATTATACTAAAGCATTTAACTTCCATTCATTACGCCAGGATTCATTTAAAAAACCATTACATGCACACATGCCAAATATAATAAGCCCATTTGGATAGCCTACAAAAAGGAACATGTTCATGATGGTACTGAGTTCAGTAACACACTCACCAATGAAGACGCAATTACTTCCTGTAAAAAACTAATAAAGAAGAATAGGTAAGCTTTCCCGTAGTCTGCTTGGCAGGCACCACAGGAAATAACTGCTGGTTGAGTCTTTGGGATTTAAAGATCTTTGGCAGTGCTCCACCATTCACTGGTTAACACGGAGACACAGCTCAATATTAGATTAGACAGCCTTGTATCTCAGCCTCTGCAAGTTGGAAACTCCATACTGATGAGGCAGAGATAGGGATAGAAATGCAGGGTTAGAAATGATTAGCATGGGTCAAGAATGATGTTGTACAATGGGCTAGTGTTATCTCGGGAATGATCAGAGTTATTGTTAAGAAGCAAGGTTGTATTGTTTGCTTAATGAGAAACCATCATGTTTTGTGAGTCATAAAGGTTCTTGAACATCTCAGATGGGTTCATATCAATTTCATGATATAAAGACCAACATATCAGCCTGGCTGCCACAGTAATTTATTCAAATTAAAACACAGATGTGGTAAAAATGGATGACCCCATTAAATCCTTTTTACACATCACAGCAGGTCAAAATATTTGATAATATCCTTGCTGCCTGGACCTCCAACACCAGCTAATAGATTTCAGAGCAAACCACCATTTGACGTCCAAACATAGTGGAAACATAAAAGAAACTGAGAGGCCATGAAATTATATTATAACATTGATACAACAGACTCTCAAAACATATTCTTGACATGAACTCATATTTCTGGTCCAAGGACTCTCAGACTGGGTCAGACAGGTAGTTAATGGAGCATGCTCAGTCTCGAGTGGGTGGGGGTGTAAGGTGGGAAACACACACACACACCAACTGTAGAACTACACGGAAACTAGGTCACCTAGGCAGCACTGTCTCCCTGTTGTCATAGTTACCACCTCGATGGGATAGCTGGCCTGCATGGAGTAGAGCGGGATAACAGGTGCTCTGATTTCAATAAATGATTAATGATCCCCACTGGTCACGATCTGCGCCGGGGAAGTCTGTCACAAACAAACACTGCTTGACAAAAACTGCTAATTAAGAATCCTCTGCTGGCCACAATCTGCTTAACCAACTGAACTGACTCAAGAGAGCGAATTAATAATTATAATTAAGTCACTTGGTTAAGGTTTGTCAGTGCACAGACCGGAGTCACACGCACAAGGACATCAGGTACTATGATCTGACTGAATGATTTATGAGGCAGCACGGGTTTGATCCAGATTCTCCACCAAAGATAGTCTGTGTCACTGGCTTCACTTAGTTACATCTGACCAAGTTGTTAACTGTCATAGCATGATGACATGGCACTGCATAATCACACATGATAATATAATGATAAACTTTATTTATATAACACCTTTCATACATGAAATGCGGCTCAAAGTGCTTTAAACAACAGTTAAATATTAAAATGCATTTCAAAATAAAATAAAAAGAAAACAACAGCAGTGCTCATTACCATAACCACCTCCAGCATCATCTTGTCAATAATTGTAATATTCTAAGATTGAGCAGTAGGAGAGGTAATAATAGATTCTAGGTGAAAGCAAGGCTAAAAAGGTGAATTTTTAACGGATTCAGATGGAGAGAATACCACAGTTCAGGTCCAAAACTACAGAAAGCAGCTTTACCATAGGTCTTTGTCTTAGTCTTTGGTATGGTGGGCAGCAGAGAGTCTGTGGATCTGAGGGATCATATCTTTGACATATTTGTAGTAAACTATTTGAACATTTTTTCCTTTTGTTCTTTTGGACCAATAACGAGGACCCTTGTTTTGTTGTGAATTAGTTTGAGGACATTTTGGGTCATCTATAAATTGATGTCAGAGATACGGTTCTCAAGGGAGTAAAGAGGGCTCAGGTCATCAGGATCAACAGCTATACAGAGTTGTGTGTCATCTGCATAGCAGTGAAAATCAATAATGCACTTATGGATGATGACCCCTAGTGGTAACAAAGACTGAAAAGTAGAGGACCCAGGACAAAGCCCAGGAGCCCTCCATATGGAACGTCTGTTCTTTATAAGTAGCGAGATGCCTTCTCTTGAAAAAAATTACAAATGTAAATGGAATTTAGAAAAAGTAGATGTGCATCCACACAAACTGATCAGGTGATGACTCTGGCTAGTCCTAGTGCTTTCCTCAGGTTTGATTTTCAATTTTAGCTCCGCTTTACATCTGAGTTATAAGTTCCAGAGTAAACTATGTGTCATGCTCTCATTATCATTGTTTACTGGAAACTTTAGTGTAATCAGTGGGCAGAATCGTCGAACCAAGGCAAAGATCAACAGAGTTTGGGTGTTTGTTTTCCCATCTCCAATTCTTATTTGCAAATGCATCAGCTAAACTAAACCAGCATTTTAGTCATCACTGGTGTGGATAACTGAGATGGCACTGATGTCAGAATACCAGAAATGACAAGCTTTGGCTCTGTGAATCGGGTGAAATTGCATTTGCATCACACAGTTCAGTGGCTGTAGAGCAAGGCGCTCTCAGGTCTGTCACACTGGCTAACAAGCTAATTACCTCTTACCTGAAGGATCGTGTTATCTTGAGTCACACGCGCTCACACATTAGTACGAGCGCTAACACAGGCATGATCGCCCCACTTCTCTGTCTCTCTCTCTCTCTCTCTGCCTCGCCCTTACAGGCACTCACACATGCATCCACACCCACGCACATGCACTCCATCACCCCAATCTCCAAGGCAATGATGTCATCCTTTGATGTCTCCTCTTTCTATTAAAAGAGTATGAGATCATCATGGTATGACATCACCGCTCTAAGGGCACTTGAATAACAGGTTTGGTCAGAAACAATAAAAAATCATTGTAGCCCATATACTATAGACAATTAAGATATAATAATTTATTAGCAGAAAAAAAACATACAGCACAGGATTTAAAAAAGCAAAAACCCAATTAGCAATAGCTTAGTGATGTATCATGTATCGTTATTCAGCAGTATTCACCTCTCAGTAAGCCACCGCTGGATGTTATTACAGTGCAGTACACAGTGGGCATCACACAGTATTAGATGTGACAGGCCGAGATGCTGCTGTTAGCGTTGTAATGTCAGTTCAAATGCTTCATGGGTCCATTAGGAGCACTCCTCTTCTTCCTTTATTATTTACACAGCCAATGTGGGATTTCAGACATTACACCTTCTGACTGACACGCTCTCGGTTTTAGTAGAGTTGACATCTTGTGAACAACATGGAATTACATGGTTCCTTCTGTGCATTATTTTCCAGAATTATCCACATTTCCATGGTTTTTGAATATACGGAGAACCTTCTGAGGTGAAATATTTTATAGATCAAAAGTAGCAGCTGATATGTGAAATCTTTGATGCTCAGTATCTCAGAAGACCCAGAGAGAGCTTTATTCTTTCAACCTCACAATGTTAAAACCCCTGCTCCACAGGCTAATTTTCTCTCTTCCTCTCTCCTCTCTTCAACCCACCTTTTATCTATCATGTCCCCGCTCTCTCCACCCTCATCTCATTTTCCTCCTTTCGCTTTGCCTTTTTCTCTCTGTACCCTTCATCCTTCTTCCCTCCCTCCACCCAGATGCTGCAGAGGAGTCTAAAGCAGAGGAGGCCACCCCGGCAGATGCAGCGGCTGAGGCCACCGAGTCCAAGGATGACTAAGGCAAAGTCTAACCTAAAGAAAGCAGAATTAAGAGTATGAAGAATAACACAAAAACAAAAATCTAAAAAGGTTGCTCTTTGCCTTCCCAATGTGAAGGCAGTCCGTTTCTATTTGTTTGTCATTTTTTGTGTGGCAATGATTTTCTCATGTTGGGGGAGTTTCCAGCGTGAAGTTTTTTGGCTCAAGCTAATACTATGAGGAAGTGATGATGGTGATGATGATGATGATGATGATGTTGTTGTTGATTATGAAAAATGATTGTTACCTTGATGATGATGATGAGGAGGTTTTGATTAGGTACATCTTCACTATCTATTGTAAGTGAATGCTCCCAACTGGATCTTTACACATTTAAAACGCATTGTGAATGCACCATACTTTATTTGCATTGCAATGCACTTTCCTTAAACACATTTTGCAAATAAAATCTGTACTTCTGCAAATGCACGCACAAAGACAAGCTGGTTTTAAAATGCAACTCTAGTTTTCAACACAGTACAAGTGTATTGAGAACGCAGCAAATAGGTAATGCACTGACACATCGGATGGAGAATAGAATGTATAATTAAATGTGTGACATTTCCAGTTGGGCAGCTTTATCCTGAATCCAAAAACCACATATAGGACAAGACTATTACTCTCTCTCTCTATTCTGCTTGAGTCATTCAAGCTTGGTTTACACCCCTTTTACAAACTCTCTGTTTACTCACATATACAGTAAAGGACCTGTTGACATTTAAATGATCATATAATAAACTATAGAAATCAGCTATAGTATTGATGTAACTGGCTCTTACATGACGATTTGTGTTCTGCCAACCAAACACGAGAACAGTAGCATGAACCATCGAACCAGATGCATGATGGGAACTCTCCCTCTGAGAGGAACTTTTTCGCAGTCACAAAAACTTAAGAGGTGTGGCGGCTTCTTTTTGATGTCTTTGGTGTTGTTATGACAGTTTATATGAATTGGAAAATTACTCTTGCACTGATGTTACGAAAAAAAAAGTAAAAAGAAAAAATCAAACAAACGAGCAAACAAAAAATACTTTTCCCATGTTCCAGTGAGTGCAATGTCCAGTTTCAACCTTATCAAGGAGTTCAAACTTGTGAGAAAAAAATATGAAAAAATAAAAATGGTTTCAATGTCTGTTTTCAAAATAAAGCAAATGTGCCAATTACCATCATAAAGTGTGGAGTTTGTTTCAAGCCATGTAAAAAGTGCTGTTACTTCACAGGGTAAAATATATCTTGGGGCAAAACTGACTTGCTTATTCGCGTTTTTGCAGAGAGTTAGATGAGAAGATTGCAAACGGAGAAAACAGCCAGCCTGGCTCTTTGTGAAGGTAACAAAACATCAGTCTATACCAGCACCTCTTAAACTCAACAATTAACATATTATATATTGTTTGTTTAATCTGCACAAAAATGGATGTGTAAAGTTTTGCATGGGGCTTAACGGTAACGGTTGGACTATTTTTTGCCCAGACGCAGTGAGTTTCTTGACACTCCCCTGGTTGCCTAGGAACCTCAAGGTGTCACAGAGATATAGTGTGTAAATTACTGAGCTTTAGAGGTGCCTTTGGAGAGAGCCAGGCTAGCTGTTTCCCTGTTTCCAGCCTTTGTGCTAAGCTAAGCTAAGCTAAGCTGTAGCTTCATATTTACCATACAGATATGAGAGTGGTATCAATCTTCTCATCTAACTCTTGGCAAGAAAGTGTATTTCCCAAAATATTCAGGTATCCAGGTGACATCAGATGTCAATATCATGCACCAAACTTGCTTTCAGGCGCAAGTTACACAGGAATACTAGCAAATTATTTGCAAAACCTTAGTAACCACTGTTTTAGATGCAACATGCATCTTCATATCTTGGTTGTGAGTCTTATCCTGGTTTTGATCTTATTCGAGGAAAAACATTTACATAAAACATGAGAAACCTGCTCCCTGGATCAGAATCAAGGTTTCTGATCATCTGCATGCAGGTGTGTCTTGATTCCTCAACATCTCAGTCACTCATTTATGTACCTACAGAGAGTGATCAGATGCCCAGATAGAAGAAGTGTTTATGTGCCACAGTATTCCGGTTTCTATCCCAAAGTACTCCAACTATCACATCTAGGTTTTTCAAAGTTTACATGCAATACTCCAGATACCCGATCATAACCGAGAGTTCATGAACTAGAGTGCAAATTGCTAATCCTACATACCTCTAATATTAGAAGGAGATAATTATTTAAAAATCCTATGGAAAGACACTGGATGCAGCAATGACACTATGTAAGAGCACATGCAATTGCTAGGAGTTAAAATAGGACCCATATGACTTCTGTCTAGATAAAATTGTTCAGTGAAAGTGAAATAAATAAAAATAGCCCTGAGATAAGCATAAATACCAACCTCAGTGTCATAAAAGTTGTATGACCTTCCTGCTAATGATGCTGGTTTGCTGAACAAGCAGTCCTGGAATGAGGATAATTTCTCTCAAAAGTTTCTTTTATCGCCCCTTCCCTTCTGAGTCATACACTTTCCTATACCTTCCTCCCCTTTTATACTCTTATCTCTAAGCACTGTCCTGCCGCAATTTCTTTCTTTCTCCAATCCCTCTATTTCAAGGACTAAAATTGCTCTCACCCTTTCATTTTTTACCTTTTTGGGCAACCAAATCAAAAAGAAAATGAAGCTAGTTTTAACTGTTGCACCCAGTCTCTCTGGATGAAAACAGTTATGGTATACATATAAAATATAGCATCTACTTTCACCGCCCACATTTTCCCAGCTGGCGCGGGGGTTTGAGCTGAAAAGCTGTGCAGCTACAGGCTTGTTTTTCTAACCTTTGACACTGCCACATTCCCTGTTCATCTTCAGAGTCAGAGGCTAATAATGATGCAGAATAATGTGTTTGTGTCCTCATTCTGCCAAACAACATGGTTGGAGCATAATGTGGTTTGTTCTGACACCTTGTGGTGAAACATTTTACTGCAGCAGCCCCCGTGGCAGTACGCTGCACAGTGATGGTGGTGTAAAGAGCCTGTGCCATATGTGGTGTTGATAACACCAGTCTTACCTTTCATCTTTGGCACGAAAGAGTGAAACTGGAACATTCCTTTGGTGACGAGCTGAATCTCAGTTGTATTTCTGACACTTTCTGAGGACAAAAATGTCTTCCAGAGAAAATATAACAATACATATATTATTTTATTTGCATGTTACATGGTGATAAACACAACAGCGCCATTAAGATTCCGTGTGTTCCAAGCTATCTCCAAAAAAAGAGGTTACTTGCCCCCGAAAACATCTCAAGTCACATTCAAATACAGAACATTGAATTCAAACAACTTTATTTTGTGTTATGAACATTTTCTCATATACCTTTATTACATATAACTTTTTTAGAAACTGACTGCAATCACCTTATGCCATAATAAAGTTAACTAAAATAGAAAAAAAAACGGGACATTGCTGTGTCATAATCCATGATTGAATCTTAATTTCCCATGACAAAACGAAGGGACGTACAAACGTGATGCATTTGCTGTCTAAATCTTTTAAATGTAGAGTTGTATAAACACGATCTTATGGATTTGCTGACTTTACAACATTCTACTGTAGAAACATCATACTGTATATACACGCAGAGGAGGAAAAGGAAAAAAAAGGATCTAAACTTAAAATAGAAGGTTACCACTGTAACCGTCAACGGAAAGAAGAAAGTTAGCTGTTTGGCCAAGTTGTCATGTCTCTCATACCTCGTGTTAACTTCTCAGGTAGGTTAATAATAATGAACAGAATCAGAATCGGAGTACGCACGCGCACATACATAAGCCAACAGTGAAGCGATGGTGATGTTTTGAGGCAATGCTCAATAGTAAACTAGATAGCTGTATCTATAGACTTCAGTAGATATCCAGGCCTGTCTACAGGAGTTGGTGTTGTGTCCATAGGCTGGCTGTTGGTCTCTATGAGCAATGGAAGGACAGTATTCTTTTTTTTTTTTCTGCTTTATGGATAAGACAGAGCTCCATGGCTTTTACATAAGTGGTCACTTAGTATCACTCAGTGCTTATTGGCTGGTTTTAACCTGCTTGGACATCCACATTGGTGAGGTTTGCCTCACATGAAAATCACCTGAATGGTAGAAAGTTTAGACGATGACAGTCAATTTACGGTAGCATCCTTTGAATTAAGATTTGATGCAGTGAACTCTACCCATGATGCATTCCAGGCAGGTTAAAAGAAATGCTGAGCACAATTTGTAGATATTTGACCCTGCTCTGGTAGTCTATCTCCTCCAGCAAAAAAACAAAACACATTTTAGTTTGTCTGAGAGTCTGCCCAAGGCCAGCCTTGCTCTGCCCTGAGGTTTTTTTTATGCGCTACACAGTGAGACAGACAGATTTACTGAAATAGACATGTAGCACAGATCACTCTCATGCAAACTGATCGTGAAGAACTATTTCACCACAGCTTCCAGATCATTCACTTCTTACTACAGTAAGAACTGTCGCTGATAAACTAGCATCCTCAAGTATGGGCTAGCCAGAGGCTAAATAGCAGTAGGAGAGTCTGCAGAAACACCAATGTAGTAGAAAAACATCAGGAGTCAAGTTAATCCACATTAAAGTGGATACACCAGAGTTATTCAGTTGTATAAAATAAATTAAAAAAGCATGTGTAAGATGATGAAAGCATAAAAACAAGCAGCTTCCTTATCACTTCCTAGACTGACAAATCTGGTTGCAGGATATTGTTTTTGTTGTGACAGATGGGCGATAGAAATGTTGTTTTAACTGTTTAAATGCTTCAGCTTTGATTGAAATTGTGGCTTGTTTCAGTCTCTGTACAGCTCTACTTCTACCGTTTCAGCCACATGAAAATCAGACCGGATCAGGAAGCATTACCAACACTACAAAGTCACACAGCCATGGCCTCAGAAGCAGTTACAATGAAAACACTGGGAACAATTTCTTTAATGTATGACAAGGATGACATTAATAACACCGTGTGTTTTACAGTACCAGTACGATCTCGGCTTGGTTGTTTAGAAAAGCGGAGACGTGAACACACATCCAGTCGAGGAGCTGAGCTGGGTGCTGGAGTCCATACGCTATTAGTCACCTTACAGTAGGTCAAAATAAATGGCAAAAAAGGCAGCTAATAGTGCACCAGTTTCAGCAATTCTCGACCCCGGAGCTGTTTCCTGAAAGAACTGCACTGTTTGAAAGATCTTCTTCTTGTGAGTTTTACAAAAGATTGACAAATGTTCATTTAACCATGTTGTTTATGAGGAAATAAATTCAGTGATCAGCGCAAGTATTGGTGAGATGTGATGAAAAAATTTGCTGCGGGACATGTAATATAATTTTGTTGTTTTGTTAAAGAGGCCCCATCAGCACAGTGGCCTTGATGGCAGTTGAGGGGAATAAGCATTCAGTATCCATTTGTTTGCTGCTTTCATATTGAATTCCTGGTAAATGGAAGCTAAATACAAGCTAAACACAATATTCCATTCCCTATAACATCATGTAAGCCAGCACTTGTATCATCTCAAGGATAGGTACAATAATAACTGCACAAAACAATTTTCTTTTTATGCTAGACCTTTTTTAAAAACATAATCTTCTAACGGGCTTCGGTTCACGTGGTAGAGCAGGGTTGCCAGTTCAAGAGATCTATGAGTTATCATCCTCAACAAATTGCTACCCTATTCAGAAACATGGACACGTAAAATTTGCCTTTTCATATAGTATAAGGACATTGGATTCAAGTATATATATATATATACATACAACTAAAATGAATGAGGTAAAGACAGAAAAAAATAACCTCAATATCAATATATTGTGAATTTTTCTGTATCATTTCATATTAAAACACACATACTTCTTTGAAAGAGAAAAACTAAAAAGTCATTCATTGGTGTCATACATTTTTATCCAAATTCCAGCAGTATAGAAGAATGATCCTAAAACTTATAAACTAATAGCAAACACTGTATGGTGGTACAGTATATGTAGCTAAATGCAGTGCAGCCTGCTGCGGAGTGGAGACAAACTGCACAGTATGGTTGGTTGGTCGTCAAACAAGCAACATACACTGCAACAATTTTCTCTGTTTCCTGTTGTTACAGTGGCAGAACAAATTGTCTTATCATAGAGAAATACAAAATTTTACTATGTACAGTACGCATCATTATAACCTACTGTGTTTCTTTTCCTGCTGCAAAAGGAACGAAGAATTCTTTTGGAATAAAGGCGAGTGGTTGCAAAGCCACTGAATGAAGATGTAGATATCCATCACCAGATAAACTAATTTCTTCAGGTTTGTACTCCACATGGTTTAGCTTAGTAGGATCAAGTAGATTCTATTCACTGCGTCCTCGATTTCTGGGCTGGACAGCAACAACTCAAGTGGCTGCTTCATCTACAAACAATGTCACTGATTGGAGAAATTTCCGGCTAATGCTCTATATCTCTGTTTCAGTCTAGTAGCATCACATTATGGTAGTACAGACTTTAATATCAAGCTCTAATCTCGTTACAGAATCAGCTGCAGTATTTTCCCTTTGATTTCTGTATGTGTTAGTTTCAAATCTATATAGTTTATGGATATTTGGCAGATACTTTGCATGTTGCTCATTAATGCACTGGTTAAACACTTGGTTAAATCTACAATTGAAGTTAACATAATGCATCTATGGGAGTAAGAAGAAATACACCTTATGTCCTCAGTACTTCTAGAGACAAATGATTGTTGGCATCCCAGTGAGCGGGGTGCCTCTGCTTTCATTCCCATGAAGACAAAAATACAACAAATCCCAAACCAGATCCAGACCCCGAAGACAAGATATAGCAGAAACGAAAAGAAGTGCATACGAATTAAAAACAACAATGCAATTCTTTAAAAGAGCACTGTTTGCTTGTTATGTCCTTCATTTGACTGTGTTTTTTTTTTGTTGCTGTTCTCTTAACATTTTACTCATAACCCATCACTTTTCGTAATATCTGTAAGCAGTGCTCGGGAGCACATAAGGTTTTCGTATCATGATGCAAACAGTCTGGGGGGCGGTAAAGTTGGTAATAAGGTAGCAATAAGGATGTCGGTGAGTTGGAGAGAAGGAGGAGGAGAAGGAGGGAAGGCCAGGAGGGGGAAGAGGAGGAAGAGGAGGACAGCGGTATTAACACTTGAAGAAAAGGCAGGCGAAGCAGGCCAACAGGAGCCACAGTGATTGAGATACACAGGCAGAGCCGTTGATATCCCGACCTGTCCCGGGTCCTGCACACAGGAAGACAGAGAGAGAGAGAGAGAGAGAGAGAGAGAGAGATGAGTGTTAAAGTCACTGCCGGATAGCTCACTCAAACTGGCACCACCTTGAGAAAAAACTATTGCCACTATTTTGATTTTATCAAGAAAAAGGATGACAAATACTTGGATATCCACCACTTTGGTTTTCTTGAGCATTCACACAGACAATACTGATATTTTTGAGGGTAATGTAGAGGAGACAACAATCAGTTTTGGAGTCTGTTTTACATTATATACATATTTACATGTGCACTTCCTCTGAGACGGTAAAGACAGTATACATCAAATGTACTGTAATGTATGTGACTACAGACTTTGACAGGTGACATCTGGTGGCCATGTTGTGCTATTGACTCCCTTGCTTTGATGGAAGCTCAAGCTCAGTTCAAACTTGAGCACAGAAGAGGCACAAACTGGGAGAATATGCGGTGGCCCTGAAAGCTCATTGCACACTTGGGCCCAATTCCAATCAGGCCCCTACATCCTCCCCCTATCCACTCTCACTCCGTTTGCATGGAGGGTCCACCACATTAAGTGTCACTCCAAACCAATTAGCCTTAAGTGGGAGTGGGTTATAAACCACACTCCTATCAAGTGCAGAGTGTTGGGGAAGCTACTTTGAAAGCATATCTTTGCAAGCTACCAATTACTTCACACTGGAAGAAGTTGAACTAGAGCAAAGCTACTCTAGGGAGAAATCTAGTTTGGTTAACTAAAGCTACTTTGAAAAAGTAGTTCAAACTACTTTGTAAAAAAAAAAAGATCAAATTAACAATGTATATGTGATACGAAATTATAACAAAATATAATACAAAACAGTCACATGCCAGCAAAAAATGCCACTCAATTGAGTTTGTTGCAAAAAGTGCCCACTTGTTCACAGGTCATACGTAAACCAAGTCCAGGTGGGGGTGTTACACCAAGCAGAATTACTCAGTTAGCCAGGTAACTTCTAAAATAGCATGCAACAACTTCTTTGAACATTTGTTAATAAATAGCAGTAGTCAATACTTATGACTTATTGACACCTAATATATTTTACAAATTCAGATTCAAAACATTAAAAAGTTAAATATTTTTCACAGGTGAGATGACAATCCAGCTTCCTGGAATACCCCTGAGGCCTAAACAAAACAATCCCATCTGGACTTTTTGACAAGGACAAAATTGCAACAGATGCTATGTTTTTGTTGTAAACAAATTTGGATTTTGAATTACAGTAAAGAAGCAAAGGTAAAATAAAAAAACAACAACATTCCTTTCCTTTTATGGCCCAAAATTGCAGTTTGAGTAGTTAACCACACAAAAAATGGCAAAAAAAGTAATTGAACTACTTGAATCACTACGCAAATATGAATGTAGAGGAAACGTCACATACTTACAAATGTGAGTTCTGTGCGGTTATTTCCAAAGGATAAGTAATAAGTTGCCTTACCTCAAACAGACATTTGATAGACTATTTTCGTGCGCACATGACGGAATTAGGAATTAGAGGTTACATTGTATTTTGGAAAAAATCAAGGACCTTATCAGATTAAGAATGGCAAACGAAAAAATGTTCAACAAAAAAAGAAATGTGGCCAAAGAAGCGTGGGAGTGAGTTTTTCTTTATTATATTAATAATTTTTCCTTTCACAAGCTTACTATGAGTGTGCCATGTCATAAGCCTACATCTTTTTGTCAGTGTTATGTATAAGATGATCTTTTAGATAAATATTTATTTAATTACAATATCCTTTCCTGTTTCTGTTGGAGAAAGGCGAGGGTGTCTCAAAGCTTGCCGGTGTATTTATACCCTCCCCCTTAAATGAGAGACCCTCCACAGCCGCGAGTATGACTCCACACATAGTTACAGTCCGTCACGGAGTGGGAGGGTGTAGGGATCGGATTAGAATTGGGCCTTGGAGTTTGTATTTGTTGCCATGTGGCTCTTGAAGATAGCAAATTATATAATTTTTTCTTTTTTTTTAACATTCTGATTGCACAATTCAGATATTATTGCAGATATCTGCTAGTAATGTAGCATTAGCCTTTTGCTGAATACTAGGCTACCCATTGAAATAATGGTACATAATATCTGAATCATGCGATCAGAATGTTAAAACAAAACAAACAAACCAAACTTACATTGTTGGTTCATTTTCATTAAGTGAATTAAACTGTTTTGTAACTCATTTCCGTTGAGTTGTGTGTGACGTACAGTGTTTCTGTATTTGATTGTGTTTTCTCACTTTGCAGCGTTTATGACTTTGCTTTCTAAATGCTCCATATTGTTTTCTTATGTTTTCTTAGTTTGCTTTTGTTTTGTCTTTTTGCATGTCTTTTCTTAAATTGTGCTATGTCGTGCTCTCAGGGCCACCACAGAAAGGAGTATAAAAGTGAAAATTAACATTGGATCACAGGAAAGAAAACTGCGACTGCACTTATTTTTAAAGCCTCAAACCCTCAAGCATGTTGCACTTCAGATCAAAGCCCAACCCGCCATGTCACAGCCTTTGAGAGCTGTGCAACATTTGGCCTCTGTGCCACTTTGTATGTCGTGGCATGGGCGGGGACACAGGGAGTGCAGTTGGCATATGAGGCAGCAGGTATGACATTGACTCTGTATCAGCTGACAATCAAACAGCAGGAGGTAGTGGAAATGCTGTGGTAAACTTAATGTTTAGTGTAAGTGTTGGCAGAGACAGTATGGGGCCTTTTCCATCTGAATCAGCCACTACAAGCTATGTCATTGGTCTGTGTTGTGTATGATGATGCTGTGTATGCCAAATGGAGTGGAAACCATGTCCAGCTGGCTTACAGCAGCACTGTGCCGGTCCGGTTTTGGAGTGCACCCATGGAAAACACCTGCCTGATTGGGGTTGGGCCAGAAGTGCAACATGCTTCAAAGCTTGCTCCTATAGAGCAGTTTTCTGCCTTTTGCAGTTTAGTGAAACAACTGTGATCTCTCTCTGGTGTGTTCAAAAGATAAGAATTTCAAATCAAAATCTTAACTGATATCAAGGCATCTTCTGGCTCAACCATGTGTGATTGTGTGAATGGTTTAGTCTGGGCTGCTCTCATCAACCTCCATATGTGCTCATTACCAGCAAAACAGCTCTGATAAACCCCCTGTATGCCACCTGCCAGTGACTTGTTAACTTGTTTAAATGTTTTTCTGCCCTCTAGAGGCGAAACACTGATTATGCAACTATAAAGTTTCATACATATTACAAACATTAACCTGCTTATGAATATGATGCAGCTATTATACTGACATTCACGTCCTAATCACACATTTCTTTCTACCTTCAAATCTTACTTTTCATTTTAAGTATTATTGATTTGACCTCATACATAGGTCCCATAGGTCTGTAGTACATCACATAGCTACTATGGAATATATATAAGCAGACCCTCTTGTGGTCATTTTTCTACACTCTGATATTATTTTGAGTTTGAGTTACAAACCAAAGCAAAGCTTCCGTTTTGAGGTATTCTCCACCAAGCTGAAAGGACAGTTGTGGAAATTATGAAGATGAACATTAACTTTTGTACGCTCTTGTCCTGTTTTGGTACATTTTGTATGTATGATCATATGAGATAATATTCAGACACATTCATCGCTTATAACCTCGAATGATACCTTACTTTTATCATGTCACCTTCCCCCTCCAGCCATATTTCGGCATTTCCACAAGGTTTTTTGGTTAAATTACTCTGACACAGAGTACACTGTTAGCCAAATGACTAAAATTACTACACAGCAGCTTAATTCTCATAGTAGCTTCCAATTGTTCAGCTCTTAAAAGCTTAAAAAGAAACACACATACAGTGAGTTTCCTCCCTGCTGATTTTCAGTGATTCAATGGGAAATTAGGTTAATAGAATTAACACCTCAAAGTCATTCAATCTCTCCTTGAAACTCACAATGATTTGAATGATGGCACATGGTGCAGAGGTAATACTGTAACCTTGCTGGGATATTCCATGCTCAGCTACTATTAATAAGTGTTGTGAGATATAAAATTGTCACAGTTATATTTATAGAGCTGTATATTTTTAATAAAACATGAATTTTCCATTCTGGATTCAAACCACGAGCTATAGAAAATGGCAGTAGTGTCTATACTCACTGTAGAGGAAAACACTGGCATTCTGGACGCCCAGTCGGTTCGAGGCCACACAGGTATAGTTCCCATAATCCTCTTCAGTGACGTTGGCAATCATGAGAATAGTGGTAGTGCCAAGGATTTGGATATTGATGCCCTGGGCATTGGACAGCCTGAAACGGACAGACAGACAGAAGTGAGGCCTTTTTAAGTGAATTGCAAAGTAATGAAAATTAGAGGAGTTTAAGCCAGAAGGGAGTTAATGACATTTTGGGCAAAATAATAAAGTCTGCAGTGTCTGCACAGGTAAAGGAGAAGGAACACTTCACTAGAGCTTAATTAATCAACATAAAATACAAATTGCCTCTAAAAAAGAATGCGGACTAATTAGTCAAACCTACTTGGGGCTTAAAAATAGACTAGACTATCAGCCTTACAGCAACATCACACTTTTGACAATGTGGCTGGATTTAGCGGTTTTCTGAATGTGGTGCTACTTCCCAGAGATGCCATACTGCTGCCTCTAGAAGGTACTGTCATATTAAATAGATTTCTGTGAATCTCTTCACAAAATGACTCACAATGACACGTTAATTTTGTCAACACCTTGCATTTCTGTTCTTCATGTATAAAATATATCCAGTTGAATTTCAATGTGAAAGTTACTACACTACACAGGGCTGTAAAGTAGAAATTTGAAGACATCTAAATCTTTTTCCTAACATACAGATAACAGCCCTTAACCAGTCAATGTCACAGCAATTTTAATAGAAATGTCAGTATTTACAGTACTGTACTGTATGTGAGTAAAGGTCAGATAGCTAACAACATTAATTATATTTCATAATGAGTTATACTTTCAAGCTGGCAAACACTTTGCAACAGCAGAGGTCAGTGCCAAGTCAGTGCATTTTCTGAGTGTAGGCGTTGAGATAGTTAAGAGCAGAGATAAGCCTTTCTCATTTTGGAGCAAACCTTTTTCATTAAGGGTTCGACACAATGCTGCATTTACCAGAAGGCAATCCTTGACCTTTGGATTGAGTGGTGAGCAAAGATAACAAGATGCAGCTTCCAGAGAGGCAACGTCACTGTCCAGGCTGTACTTTTCTGTTTTCATCGCGCAGAAATGTACCAACTTGTAGACACGACAAAAGTGCAAATGTGAAACTATTGAAATATAAAGTAGTTCTGTATGGATATGTACTATGGTGTGTGCACTGAAAGATTAGTATGCTGCTGAAGTCCTTCCCTGCACTTCTGGGGTCTTAATGACCACCAAACTTCTGACAAACAATTATGTCAGCCTTGAACCCCTTTCAGCACAAATGAATCAACACAATTTGCTGACTCAGACTGTATACCTCGCTGATGAACTGTTCCTTACATCATCACAACCAAATAAAACTCTTTTAATAACACGGTGCACATAATGGATTCTGCTTGTTCTGGGCTGATTGAGCCCTTTCGTATCATGAATGAGGTGAAGTTCATTTAAGGCGCCTCAACTTAATCCTGCTTAAGTCTGGGTAATGTGGTAATCGGACTTTGAGCGGGGGAGCAAGAAGTTTATGCTGACACGTACTTGGCTGATAGAAAGTATTAGCATAAAAAGGAAAACGCACATCATGGCACAGCATAATTTGGCCCACTGGGGAGCAGGGACTTGATAAAGTGCTGAGGTCCTTCCCATAGGGACACCTTGGGAACAGTAGCAGTGAGTGTATGTCTGAAAGCGAGAGAGCAAGACCTAAGGAAGGGCAAGTGCACCAGCAGTGTCCCTACTTCATCTAAAAGCAAACCCCCCTCCCACGATAAGGCCGGCAGCAGATATATTCTCTAGTGTGTCTTCATGAGAAGTGACTGCACTATTAAAAAGGCTTGCCTGCCCATAGAGCATGCTGAGAGACCCAGATAATACCCAGCACCACAGGGAGCTGAGAGCAAATAGCTATTTTTACTATAGATTACAGCGCATGATTGTAATGCAGTCGCAGGGGAATAAAGTGACCTAAACAGGTCAAAAGAGACAGAACTCTCTTTTGTTTTCACAGTGAAGGTTAGAAGCAGAAAAGTGGAGCTTAAAGAGCAGAAAACTGGATCTCTGTCTCCCACAGTGCGTCGCCTTTTCTATTAGCATTTATCGAACTCAACGTTTCTGCTGCCCTTTAGAACTTTTAACGTGTTGGCACACGCCGATCTGCAGCCGGCAACTTCTCTCACTTTTTGATTTCAAGTTCATCCTCAAATATGCCTGTGTCTCTGCCAGCATCTTCATCTGGCACAATGGACCGGAATACATTACCAGAGAAGTTGGCAGAAATCGTGCATGTCTACCTTTTTCGGAGGGAAGTTTTTCAAGTGTTCTCATCATTACTCTATCACACCTGATGTCCTTCCTCACAGGCAGAGGGCAGCAGTGCTCTACTGGATAGCTTCAGCAATCATTTCTTGATGCTCAGAGCCACTCTGTTACATTAAACCCTAGACTGAAATGATTTGACCCCTCTATTTGGCGGAGGGCATGCAGTGTGTGCGCAGAGCTGCGGTCGCAGGCCGGTAGAGATGAAAGACCAGAGCAAATCATCAGGTGGGCAGATTTGATTCTGTAGCGTGTGGGAGCATCTAAAGTAGGTTATCACTGCCAGAGAAAGTGACAGGCCTGTTATGATTCAAGGCTGATGATAAATGAAATCAAGTGGAGAGTCCTGCTGAGACTTGTAACCCAGGGATGATTGAAAACGGTCTGGTGGCTGTGACAGCCATGTATCAGCTGACAAAACAACAAACAGATCTGTCTGTCACGTTAGCTAACAGCTCACTTTGGATTTTCTCATGTTATAAACATGGATGGGGTGATTTACTGCACAAGGAACAGGAGCAAAATCATTCTTTAAAAGATGCTTTTGTAGTTAGACAAAGGTTAATTCTACAAACACAGTTCTGAAGATTTAAGTACTTTAATGGATCATGGAGTTCATAAGAGCTACTGCATAAAACAAAAAGTCTTTTCTTTTAGATTTGTCGCTTCTCCTTTAGGGTTAACATTACAGAACCACTTGAAAAAACAAGGCTGAAGAGACAAAAATATCACTGAGGGTCATGACAGCCAGGTAGTAATAGTTATCAGTTATGAACTTCTGACCAGCTGCTTTGAGATTGTGATGCATAGGTTTCTACTGAGTTTTCTAATTGGGTCTCTAAGCGCCGTGGAGACTCTTGGATTCTGGTGAAGCGAGAGATGCTGTGAAGTTATATTTCATTTATTTTTCAGAGGATGAGTGATGTTTCATCAGCTGAGGAGGTCTACATTTTCATGTGGATATTAAGACTGATGGGGGGACGGATATGCACAAGGCTAGGTGAGTTAAGCCTCTCTAGTCAGAGGAGGAGAGAGGAACCAGCTCTGCAGCCCAGTTTGTGTTCACCAGCTTCACCAGCAGAAAAGCTGCCAAGCAGTTTGTTCGAGCTCTGGAGTGTTTACTCCTTCAGTTTGGTTTGTTTGGGCAGGTGAGAGCGTTGCTTTTCGAACTTTGCACTAGGTAACTGGGAAAATATTTGTCTTGATCCTATGACAAGAGAGCTGTGTTGTGGTTTGTTTGGGGTAACATAACCCACCAAGAGGAAATGAGTTTGAAAAGTTGGAAGTTGCAGAAATGGACTGGACCAAGAGGCAAGGATTCATTTCAAATTTGTGGGGTTGTCACACTATTTATTAAACATTGACATACTGTACTTGGGGTATAGGAATAATTAACACTAATTTTATCTCCCAGCATCAACACATCAGAAACAAAAGATATTAAAAATATAATGAGGGATTAATGAAGACAATGAATCAATGTCAAATAAAGTGAGACTTTGCAGTGATAAAGCCTGCATCTGACGGGTATCAGTAATTAAAATGTGAAACATGACAGTTTAGTTTGTTTGTCAAAAAAACGTTAAAGCAAGGGATTAAAGAAGATTTAATTCAACAAGGGACCAAAGCTAATCAGTAAAACTTAACTGTATACTGCTCTTCTAAAAATGTAGAAATGGTGATGAAAGTACAGTGTTTGTGTTTGAGGCTGACAATCCAAATCCATCAGTTCTAACACGCTTCTCTGCCTCCTCACTTTTCATGTGTTTAACTTGTACGACCAGACTACAATCTGTCAGTTGCTGCAGGTGTCGCCTGCAGGTGCAACCACACCTCTGGTTCTCTCTGCTTTGGCAGAAAAGGGATTTGTTTTTAATCCTTCACTGATAACCCCCTGGGAAAATGGCTCGCTCTGATTAAGAAATGGTGCAAGTGACATTAGTTTTCAAGGTCTGATACAGTTAATGAGTGAAAATAGAGAAAAGTAAAGAAAGTATTTTTTTTACTGGTTTTGGCAAATTAAAATATGCCGGGGGTCCAGAGGAGAACTGACTCTATAACTAATTACAAAACTGATTCAGTCGGTGACAATGGTGACTCAGTATGGTAAGTTCACTTGGAAGAGTTGTTGATAAAGATTTGTTCGTACATGTACTGAACGCCTCTAACGCTTTATCCTCAAACTTTAAGCACAATATCCTGCACGTAGCCATCAAGTTCATATTTAACACCCCCTTAACGGCGTTCTCGTTTGAAACGAGTCAGGTGAAAACTTTGTTTTCAACCAAATAATGGAGTCAAGGTTATCTAAGTAGTTACAGCTGATAAAATCTGCCAGCAAAAGTTGTCATTTCAGCTGGGAAAAACAAAAGTTGACAGCTAGAAATGAAATGTTTTCTTCTTTATACTCTGTCTGAAACAAAGAACCAATTGGTTTATTACTAAGAAGTTTAAATCTGGCACTGTCAGACTGCATATGTACCATGCGAGAATCGAAAGCCTGACAGCAACCGTAACTAACATGTTTTATTTGTGATTTATATGCAGATTTCAGGGTCTCCACTGATAACTATGTGTTGATGAGGTTAAACTAATTAAAATGGAAACAAGTGCAGGAGCAAGACCTCACCTTAACAATGAGGCAAATAAGACACAACAGGCTACAGTGCATTAGCTTTGATTCTTGGGGAGGGGACTATGAAATTAACTAGCCAAGCAAGGATAAATGATATTATTATGGTGCATTAACATCATCATCCAAGGAGAAAGTGCAATAACACTTTCCATTGGCACAGAGGGAGAAGGGGGCCATGAACAGGCACATAGCCAAAATCCTCCAGGGGACAAAACAACTGAGATAGATGGAGGATGGAAACAACAGATAATGCAAAATATTTCAGCGACCATAAATCTTTCTTTTCAAGCACTGGCGTGATAGGCCTATTACTTTAGAGACCATATCTGCGATAACACTTGTGACACTCCTCCAATATTTTTCTCCGAATCTCAGGTGAACTTTTACTGCTGTAGTTTGGGTGCGAGTGAAATTGCAGATCATGATGCTCTGCATGTGCAATTTCCTTATCATTAGCTTTTTCCATCGAAGCCCCTCCATTCCCAAACTGACTCAGGGGGTGAGTTTGCTGCAGAGGAGGGAATTTCTCGGGTTATTAAATGACAAGTGTTGAAATGGAGGGACTGGTCTGCCATTGCCTTTGAATGTCATTACACTTCGAGTGTTTTCCAGATGCATGCATGACACTTAAATTGATAGCTTTCCAATGAACATCTGCGTCTGGTCACACAATTTGCAATTTCACAGGAGACAGTACAGTGCGGGAAGCCTGATTTCCATTTCATTGGAATTACTTGTGATATGAGAAAAGAGTTACTAAGATTATCAGTGACTACAGTATATAAACTGCATGCAGAACACTTGATCTGTTCTCCTTTTTCTCTTCAAAAAAAGATTATCACAGAAACCACTGCTGTCTTACACAGTAATGCTCAATTAACAATGGAATAACAGCCTAGTGAGTGATTAAGTGGGTGATTAGTCATTATCAAACTACACAGATGATGTCATCAAATTAACATCGGGATGTGACAATGGAACCACTGTGAGGGCAGATTTGACAAAGGGATCAAAGAGATCCATTATAACCCACTGAATAAAATGATACGGAGCATGACTGCTACAGAGAATAAAGCGGTGAAGCACATTTGGGAGATGAGGAGGAAACTACTCAGGAGAAAGTATGTAGAAAGCTTCTGACCCAGGCCATTTGAAAAGACTGCTCATTGAAAGATCACAGGCTGGACCGCAATTTAGTCCCGCTGTCTGAAGACAGCTCAGAGATTAATGCTCATTTAGTATTCACCAAATGCTTGCAGAAAGCAATGCTATTCATTAATTGCCCCTTAATTGTGCTCATAACAGTAAACAGCAAAGCCTCTTTACAGCTGCCATGGTCATGCCTAAGTAAATTCAATGTTAATCTCATTATTTTGCCTCATTATTTTATTTGTAATGGTGGCAACATAAATCAAGCTTGCCCCTTGACTCGAGGCGAGTCAGGTCAAGTCAATTCAACCTATCATCGCATGCATGTCACCAGCAGGACTCTACAGCTGCAGCTAATTATCAATCTTCACAAATCAGAATGTCTCAATACAGAATCCACCAAAATAAGCCATAAGAAAAGTATGCAATGAGCTCTGGTACTACAAATTTACAACCCAAACTGTGGTAAGGCATACAGGAAGAACTTTTCAAAGTGTTGTGAAGGCTTTTCTCTTTTCTCTTTGTTGTTCCCAGTAATTCGACATGTGAGGGAGAGAAGGTTTTCCATCCTGGAAACATTACAGGAGATCATTACAGTAATAAAGGAACTTCAGAGCATGAGCGTGTCTGCCTTGGTGGATCTGTCTTACAGTTGATATGGTTGTTTGTGAGGAAGGAGACTAATGGCTTGTGCTCTATTTAATGGCTTGTTTGAATAGTTGTATATAGCTCACGCATTTTTAGCTCGCTTCCTTAGCCTTTGTTTGGGCTAAAGCATATAAAATGCACAGACTGAGCTTGCAACATCATCTTGAGCCAGTGTGTCAGTTATATTAGATCTCTAACTGTTTTTCATGGTTATGTGACCTTGAAGTATCCTAGTACAGAATGTATAAAAATGTTGTCCAAATGTTTTGTCATCTCACCATGTCCATTTGGAGCTTTACTGTGATTTCTTTCCAAGGCAGGTGTGTGCAGCTCTGTGCAGGTGTCCATTTGTGACATTGGTGTGGGGAGTGATTGTGTAAATGTGTAAATGTGTGTCGAGTTTTACCTTTTTTCGTCTCTGTACCATTCAAACTCTGGCGTGGGCACAGCGGTGGCGTCACACTGCAGTGTCCCCATGCGGCCCACCGGAGTCTCTGAGTTCTGGGTTTTCTTTATTGTTGGAGGGTCTGCAGAGTCACAAAATGCTGACATAAGTTACATTGAAAAAACAATAACCAAACCAACTCTCATGTAATCAAGTGCTATACTCCTCCTTAATAAAATCACTCCATGTGGCACTTCTGTTTCCTTTCAATTTTTCTTTGAAATTCCTTTTCCTTGTGAAAGTGAATACATTTTATTTTGTCAAGTACGTCTGAACGGGGTCACTGATATGAGCCTGGGACAGAAGGAAAGTAATAATAGATAATTTGGGGCTTGACTTAAAAAAGTAATCAGTCCTAAAACTTCAAATTCATCAAGTTTATTAACATTCATCATACACACAATAATTTCTACAAACATCACAATGGCCAGAAATATGTCCAATGTAATGCCCGTTTTCCACTTAGGATAAGACACTAAGAAATGGTTTAATATAGAAATCTTTATAATTTCATTCAGGCACTCAGACTTGGCTAAAGTACGGGTTGGGCAAACAGCCGTACATGATTTGTTCGGATCAAAGAGAATTCTATAACTCCTCTGGGGTGGAATTGTTTTGTGATGTCTCATGAGCTGTTCATCAATCCTGAACAGCTAACGTATGTATTACACTCATCAGATCTAACATGGAGCCCTGACAAGATGTAATTAGGTGATCCTGTTTTGAAATGCTAAGTGCCTCTTAAATGATGTAGTACGAGAGATTACCATGGAAATGACAGTTGCAATCAAAGTCGGAGATCTTTCTCTTTCTACCTGGATTCATCTTGAGAAGACTGGAGGGTGCTCCAAAACTTTCAAGATACAGCCTTCACTCCCCGCCACACCATATTCTACATGCCTCTACCCTTACGCCAATCTTGACTTTTATATGCTTTCATCTGTTGAGTGTATCATCTTATGAAACCTGTGACATGAAACGTGGTGAGAATATTGATCAGTGTTGGATCATAGCATCGCTGCTGTCTGGCGTTACTTACAGTTGACAACCACATTGACATATTTGACATCAGGCGTGGCGACGTCGTTGCTGGCCTTGCATTCATAACGACCTGCTTGGTTCCGCATGATACCTATAATGTCCAGGTACTCTTCCCCATCCAACGGCTCTGCTGCAGAGAGATAGAAAGAGAGAAAAAGAGGAAGTGGGATGAAGACAAAGTTGAGCTCTGTTCCAGAGTAAAAAAATATATTTTTAATTTCAGCTCTTACTTTTCACACTGACTCTAAACCAGCACAATATACTGACCATCAGTTCGAATGGAAGAGAAACTGACAAAAAGATTTTCGCTGGATGATCATGTTGAACAACAACTGAATGCAGGTGAAGAACTTTTGATCTTTTAAAGGAATAGTTCAACATTTTGAGAAATACGTTTATTCGCTTTTGTCGCGAGTTAGATGAAAACATCGATACCAAGCTCATATCTGTCCATAGCTCATGGAGCTAAAGCCAGCAGCCAGCTGGCATAGCTTAGCATAAAGACTGGAAACAGGGGGAAACAGCTAGCCTGGCTCTGCCCAAAGGTTAAAGAAAAAGGCTACCTACCAATGGCTAAAGCTCAATAATTAACACGTTATATCTTCTTTGTGTAATACAGTACAAATACAGAAGTGGAAAGGCAGCAAGTGGTGGTTTCATTGAAGGGGCATGGGGGGTTATGTGCTGGACTATTCCTGGGGTCTCCCAGGTTGCCTGGCAACATCACAATGACAACAAGACTCCAGGAAGCCGTTGCTTTAGCCAAAGAAATAATCAGTTTGGACGGCAAAGTTTAATACTACTACTACTGCGGTTTCATTTTAACTGTATTTTTTTTACAGTTGAAATGTCAAATAAAAAACAGGAATTTGTCAGTGCTGTCATTATACATGAGTAAATCTGGGCTCCCCTGAGACTACTGCTATTAGTTTGCCACTCGCGCCAGCTTGGCATGGCCACCGTTAGTGCAGAGGACACAAAGACACGGAAGCAAAATGGGCAATCTGATTAGGAGTTTAGATTCACTCAGAACTTTCAGGGACATATTGTATCCAAAATAAATAGCTGAAATGTAATGTGTCACAGTTCATATTGGTATCAGATATAAATCTTTAAAGTGTAGTTCATATAATATGTTGTCCGACCACAAAGGCACAAACGTTTAAAGCTGCTCTGAACACCCACACCCGAAGGCATGTGGATGCTGTCATGGAGAGGGGGGGATAACAGTGCACACTTTCGGTTAGTCTCTCCTAAAAGGCATTCATCTTGTTGCACAAAAAGTCTCGAAAATAATTGTGTGGAAAATGAACGAAGGGAGCTTGAGAGAGAAGTTCAAACCTTGCTTGCTTTTTCACCTCCACACACCTGGCCAATTGCTGTGTGAAGTTGGCGTGCTTGTGGTTTGGGGGTTACAAATATTGTCCGACACAGGCCACCAAATTCCGGCATCTGAAAGGTGTGGGAGGAAGGGGGTTTCAGATGCTGTTCGCCCATCCGACAAGTACTTGGATTGAAGCATACTGACACCTTTAAGTCCACTGAGACTTGTTTTGATTAAAGGCTAAATAAATAACACAGAAACTTGAACTACAGCATGTTTCCACACTCATATTCCACAACAGAGGTAATTCAAATTCACAGTCCGGTCAAGCTGAAAAACTCTGAATGATTTAGATTGACTCTTCAACTGAAAGTGCATTTAATATTCAACAACTTGTTAAGCTGACTTTTATTAGTTGTTTGTCTGGAAGCTTCAACAGAGGAATAATATCTGCAAATGTCAGACAAAGCATCTGAACAGAGTGCAAGAAAGCCACAGAGACTATCAGACAGATATCTGAGTAATTGTTTAATGAGCAATCCAGCTAATTAGCCATGTAAAGAACACAGCGTCTCTGCGTCTCATTATGAAATATCTGCTATGTCTTATTAAAGATCTATGGGTGGGTCGGGGGG
>NTHP01000260.1:451996-471780 GCA_003416845.1 Oplegnathus fasciatus | reverse complement strand
GGGGGGTAAATTCTGTGATGTGCTGCCATGTTAATTCCACTTCATCTGAAGATAGCATTGGTGTGAAGACCCTGAGATGTCATTATTTCTGATATGATAATGTATTAATTTGGGGAATGTGTGTGTAATGTTGTAATTAATTCCACAGAGATTTGACAGTTAATGCTGTATATGATAATACCCTGTGTTTGCACACTATACAAATATGTACAGCTCGTTCATTTGACTTGAGCATCAATTCTACATTCATTTCAACCTGATGGAAAATGAAATTATTGGGAACTGCAAAAACTTAATAAGGAATCATTGGCTGGCTTGTAGGGATGTTTCTCAGAAAGATACAATTATCTGCACTGAATGAGAGAGGGAGTCTCCTAGGACCCAGCAAATGTAATAACTACAATAACATCGACTGATACTTCCCTTAATCTAAGAAAATAAGGAGTGATGGAATCTTGGCGGGGGAAATAAATTGCACAGAGGAGACCTCTGGGGTGAATGGGGAAAATGCACTGTTTGTAACAACAGTAAATGTCAGTAGTCTCAATTGTGGGCAAGTTCGTGCTCACGTTACGAGTCGGGGGCTGCAGGCTCTGTGAGACTGAAGCACCACAGCCTGGGAAATGAACCGGCAACTTCAGGGTCTCGGATATGGGAGCTTAGTTGACAAACAGCTGTTCTGCTTGGGTGAACACACATAAATACTGTGCCATTTCATGCCATAAAGCTCACAAAATCACCAGGTAACAACACCCCCAAAAACATCAGTCTGACTCTTTATACATGCCTGAAGCTCAAACGTCAAATATCTACAAAACCGAGTCTGGTCTCAGTGTTTGAAATAAAAAGAGAAAAATAACTAAGTGATCCAAATCAAGTGCATGATGGAGATGGAGGTCAGGTGATACAATATTATTTCATATTGACTGAAAGATCAGTCGGATCATGATCAAAGTCTAAACCAGATCATATTCAGCTCTCCCTGGACGAACTCCCAGAGTAACGTGATTGGAGAGGTATGATTGAAAATCTGTTGCCATGGAAATTCTATTGGAAGCTCAATCTCTTCTTCAGTGCTTTGGCTCGGTGCTGGATAAAGAGAGAGAGCGAAAACCAGGTGACTACAAAGATCAAAGACTGGAAAAGAGAGAAGAGAGGAGAGAAGAGAATTTAAATGAGCTCGACTCAGGTTGTTTTTTTTTAAGCGCGACAATTAACTGTCAGTAATCTCACCTGATGTGTATAGAGAGCAACTCAATCTTGAAGGATGAATGGAACGTGATGTATTGTCTAAAGAAACAATAAAACATTTCACGCATCTTTGTCCGTGCCCACAGGAGAATACAGCTTCCTGCGCACAAAGTGTGTGCTTCACATGTTATCTGTTTAATGAAGCGTAATGAAGACAGATTGGTTAATCTTGTCTAGAGGGAACTGATTAGAGTGTGTGTACAGTATACGTATGTGTGCATGTGCACGTGCCCATGCCTCTGTGTGGAAGCAGTTTGTCTCCATAGTGAGTATGAAGCGTGCGTGCATGAATTGGGGTGAAGACACTATTCCTTGAAGGTTTTCAGGGAGCATTGAGTGCGGTGACTGATTCAAAGTGTGCACATTAGAAAGGCCTCATGAATCCTGGCATTACACTATATTATATCATCACATTTCTATGCTAATCTGGATAGAGGAGGGAGAGTGGGTGACAGAGAGGAAAAAGTAGATTAAGTAAGGGAAGGACAAGGAGTGAGCATCATTTTTCCCCCCAGATGACATCAGCATACTAACATGCTAACATTTGCTAATTAGCACTACACACAAAGCACAGCTGAGGTGGATTGGGATAATATTAATTTTGAAGGTAGAAGAGAAAGTATTGGACAAATTAAAATCTTACGCTTTCAAATTGCAATTTTAATGAAAAACAATAGATAATAGATAGATACAGCGGATAGATAGACATATTTGACTTTCAAACTCCAGACTGAAGGCTTTTTTGGCAGTACGAACACCTAGAACACATTCTTCCTCTCCTTACATACACACATGTATGCTTCCTCTTCCTGTAAATCTGTGAATGCACGTCAGAGTTTGAATCCCTGCCAAACAGGGATGCGTTTGTTGCACGTCTCTTGATTAAATCTTCCATGTTGGAAGTGTTTCTCTCCAACTTCTCTCCTGGTATACTTGGAGTGGGGGGCACAAACGTGTCAGTAGCCTTGAGCTACTCTAACAATAGAATTCAAAATGAGGAACACGGGGGGAAGAGGTGGCAAAATGCGTTTTCTATTTTCTACTCTGAGAGAATAGCATTAACTGGAATAGAATCTTGTGGTCGCAGAAGGTGTTTTAGACCACTGAACTGCGGAGGTTTGGCAGATAAAGCATCTATCTGTCAAAAATATGAACTGAACTTCATCTTCCTCTAAAATATAAATGTTCTACTGTGTGTCATCACATGGAAGCAAGCTATCATTATGCAATGAAAATGCTAAGTGTCATAATTTGTTCCAATTTTGTGCTTGTAATATTTTTTTTTATGAGCTATCCCATTTTAAGGGCTGCATATCTAATTTTAGAATGAAACTATTCCATGATTATCAGAGAGAACTGTATACTCAGGCTGCAATAACCGTAAACAAAATTACCTTTGCTGAGATGCTTGGTGATTGGAAACCATTCCTTTTTAGAAAGCAGCGTTTTAGGAGCTGTTGAAAAGTAATACCTCTGATGTGGGAGTTTGATGTACTGAGAGTATAACCCCATGTAAAAACCACTCTGCTCCAAAAGTATCGTGTAAATGGAAACCATGTAATAACTGAGAATTACAGGAAACATCTGCGAATAACTAAGTTATGCAGAAAGCTGCATTACAGCTGCAGATAGCTGACAAGTGATAGCCTAAATGAAGTGCTTTAGCCTGTTTGCCTCCCTAGCCGTTATCATTTGAAAGTTTATGAATATGTTGGAAAACTATATGAAAACGTAAAACTGCAAAACATGTAGTGTATACTACATTCTTATAGCTGAGCAGTGACAGCACATCAGTCATTGCTTATTGTTAATAAGGCATTTAAAACTGCTCTATAAACGCACCTTTCACCCCTTCTTGGACACCGAGCTCAAATTGTTTTTGCCATTCTCTAATTTGCCGTGCAGCCTGGCGCAAGCCATGCTGAAGACAGTGCATATAATTGCTGTCTTTTTCCACACATTATACTGTTGAAAGCCCTGCGGCCTTTGGGATATGCAACAGCAGGCTTTTGTAAGCGAGTTGGGAAGAGTTGAGGGGCCTGGAAGAAGCACACTTCTACAAATGCCTGCTGGATACTGATTTGCATTGCACTGGCAATTTTAAGTTTGTGTGAACAAACTACAAGTTTTTCCATGTCAATCAAAGCGCTCTGTAGGAGTGAGGGACAGCAGTGGGATGGGAGGACCACTGCACATTCTGTACTGTAGGTCCATACATGAAGACATGCCCCCCACCAGAGGGACCAGAGAGGGGAGAGAGAGAGGGACAGAGGAGGCGGGTGGGTGAGGGATGTGAATCACAAACCAGCAACTTCAGCTGGCAACTGGATGGCGCCCATTTGCATATCCTCATGCATCATTCATCAGCATCACTTTACCACAGTGCAAAACATTACATTTATTTTGCAAATGCTAATTTATGTTAAACAGCTGATTTGAGAAACTTCAGAGTCGAGTAGCATAAAAGACCCTGCGACATTTATTTTCTTTTGTCTGCACGAGTGTGACAGCATGTGTGCTGGTGTCTGTGCACGTGCACATACCCATCACTCCCCTCTGGACCTTCAACTCTGTGTATATGTGTGCGCTTGAGCATGTGTGCATTTGTGTTTGGACAGTTGGTCCTGGCTTTATGCAGCGCAGCCACACGGCAGCTCTCTTCCTGTCGGTGTGATTTAAATGATGGGTCAACACATAATTACCGAGTAACTACCTTCATCCACACATTCTCCACACACGGTGGAGATAATGAAAGATGACTGAGCTCAGAAACTAAATGAATCTTAAGCTCACTTATGGCTCTATTGACAGTGCGTTGCCAAAACCAAACACGCCATGCAATGCAAACATCTATCCACAGGGCTCAACACTGCTATCTTAAAGGGACACTGCATTCAAAGTTCAAATGCATGTGATTTCAGTGTGTCAGACATTGGTTTTAAATTTCAA
This sequence comes from Oplegnathus fasciatus, assembly GCA_003416845.1. NCBI lineage: Eukaryota > Metazoa > Chordata > Actinopteri > Centrarchiformes > Oplegnathidae > Oplegnathus > Oplegnathus fasciatus. Next base: position 467,580 of record NTHP01000260.1, on the reverse strand, counting down.
ATATCATTTTACAACAATAAAAATGTATCTTAAACATTTCTCCTCTCTGGTGGTTTAGGAAAAATCAATATACAACCTGAAATGTCTTAACTCCTTTGAAATGAAAGCACAAAAATGTCCTCGTAGGATTCCTATTGTTAATTTGTCGTCCCATTACACTTGGCAGCAATTGTGTATATCTGAGAAGAAATCCTACATGAACAATATCTTTTCAGCAGTCTGAGGACAAAAGGAGAACTTCCACTTCTATTCACAAGCCATTTGCTGCCACGGCTGCTGGCGGTGCAGAAATAACACAGGTGTTGGAGCCAAAAACAAGACGGCTGTTTATTTGTCGCTTCTTGAGCCGAAGAAATGATATGCACAGTGGAGCGGTGCAGCCGTCTGTTTTTCTGAATGCTGTCATTCGTCTCTCTATCTCATTTTCTCACTCTCTCCTTCTTCTTCCTTTTCGACTCCTCATATGCCTTTGTTGTTTTTTGAGGCAGCTTCGGTGTGGTTTCTCTCGGCGTGGCCGCAAATTGTCTGGCGCTGTATAATGTTTGGTTGTTGCTATTCAAGTCTGAGGCTTTAAAAGGAGATTAATTGTTGATAAAACAGAATAGGGTTTAGTGATTGAATTCCCATGAAAGGTAGTTGGGTTGTCTCCTTTTTCTTATACTTGGCTGATAAACGGATCCTAGCCTATTGTTGTGGGAAGACTTCTCATTACTGTCTGGGTAGATTCAATGGGCTTGTGTTTGCAAAGGGAAAAGAGACTTTGTGTTAAGGGAGAATAGCAAGGTCAAGCACAGAGTATCACTGCTTACTCTTCTATCACTGTTTTTATCTGGGCTCAATCCTCTCTTCCCTGTCTCTGTCACATCATTGCATGCAAAGACACATACGCACATATGACAGCATCATTCATACACCCCCACTTCCTCGTGTCAGAACCTGACAGTGAGATAAACTCATAATTACATCGCACCTCTGCATGCAAGGATTGAGGTTTAGCTTCAGGGATAAATGTCGCCAGAGGGTGCTCATGAAGATGGAAGTACAAGGATGCGTGTGTGTATGCATGTGATTAAAGAGATGTGTTGCCAGTGGGCCAAGGCTCTATCCTCGTCACGTGTACTCTGCACTTCACATGACCATGACTCTATCAGTTTTATTTATTTACTAAACGTAGCATCTGCATGAGTGCCTGTAAATCACTCGCCTCTTGTAAAAAGACATCCATTTTTCTGTACTGTGACTGACAGATGACATTGCTCCATGTCACACTCGTAGGACTGATTTACAATATCCAATTTCTTACAGGGCTTTGCCAGTTTCAGTCCCCATATTATGACAGATTGGTAACTAAATTTTGAGAAGTGAGTTGCAATGTTTAATAATTTAGTATTTTCAAGAGAAACTCATCATAATACAAGAATAAATTCATGATTTTACAAAAGGGTCAGAACGGTATGACAGTTAAGTTGTCACGTTATGAAACAAAAAGTCATAATATTCTGACAAGAGTGTTAAAATATTTTGACAGGAAATTTATTTTAAGAATATAACAACCAAAACATTTTCTGGCTACTCATGTACCCACAGTGTTGTTTTAGGTTATTTTGAAATAGACTTTGTCCCACAAACTTTATTCTCATGACATTTTTCTTGAAAAATTTGATGATTGCAATAATGACCTTCTCAAAATTATGACTTTGTTCTCAAAACACTGCAACTTCTTCCTTCCTTTCAACTTTATTCTCCAACTTCCCCAGCAGTGATCTAGACGGGGGCATAATTTACAAGGGTGGGGGTGCACAGGGGACATGTGCACTTTTTCAGAAGGCAGTATTTGACCCCTCCACTTTTTACAGTCCGAAAACGTTATATTAAACAAACCATTATATGTTACGTTAGAGTAAAAGTAACTTTCTTTTAAAAAGGTGTCTGTGTGAAATTTCTGCCTATGACAACTTTGTATTTACTGTAAAAGCTTCTAAGCTCCAGTTTTATAATAAGTACACATTTTGATATTCATATTTCTTTGAGGTGTAGGGCAGATATCGGGGCACTATAAGTGATTAGAGAAAATTCCGCCCCTGGGTCTAGATACTCCTTTGTACCACATAACTAGAAAAAACAACAACTATTAACACATTATCCTAATTAGGGAGGGTTACACTGCTCACACACAAATGGGAAAAATTAAGGAAAAACCAACAAGAAGAATCTTAAGCTAACTTTACTGCCAATTAGCAATTTTCAATTATGTGAATTTCTTTCTATCTGCAAGTTTTATAACCTGTTGTGACCTGTTCTGCTTACACTATGAGGCAAAATGACTTGACAGGCTACAGGGTGAATGTCGCTAACAGTAGTTATCACTACACACACTCAGTCAGCATTTTGTAACAAACCTTGTATCTGAATCTGCTGCTATGCTGATATTTATATGTTTTCAGTTTGGTCTCAATATGATGATGATTGCTTTCTGCATGGTTACATTCAGAAAGGTCATCAATTTGTCCTCACTAATGTGCTCACAAAGGTCAGTGCAGCTCGGGTCAAAGTTCAACTCACATCCACTCACACCGCATACACATTAGTGGAGGAGGCGCATGCAAAAACTCTTCTTCCGTGATAATGTGAATATAGCATTAGTGAGATGTTGTTCCATGAGGAGCCTCCAGAACAGCTTCAGTCCTCCTCTGTATAGATTCTGCAACACTACTGGAGAGATGAATGCCATTCCTCTAAAAGGTTTTCCCTCATTCTGTGGAGCAGAGCGCTGTCTAACACATCACTCCCACAGGTGATCACTTAGGTTGAGTTCTGGTGAATACAAATGCCATAGCAGACTATTCACATCATTTTTGTACTCATCAAACCATTCAGTGCCGCCTCATGCCCTGTTGGGAAGCATTTGTTACATTCCTCCACTCATGTATTTAGGTTTTTCCTTTAATTTATCACCTGTCTGTACATGGAAGCTGCCAAGTATGACCACATTATCTCACCACTGTCTACTTGACAACTCTGCTGGATCAACAGGGGGCTAGCTCAAGGGCATGTTAAGAGAAGGTGAAATAGAGGGGAGACCTTGTGTCTCCATTCTTCTCCCCTGCTTCTATCTCCTTGTCTTGCGCAGGGACTCAAACTAGAAACCTTTAAATCACGAGTTCGCTTCTCCTCCAGGCTACTGCCTCCCTGAGGTGCCGTGTGACTCGGGGCTCTCAAAAAAGTGCTTATGGACTGGAAAAAAAAGTGCTGAGTTTCTGTACAGTTGTGACTTTAAACAAGTGTGAGTTTCAGTGTACAGCCAGCCCAGCGGTGACTACACCTAATGAGGCTGGGCAGACACAGGGCAAACTGTGCTCATGATGTTCTGCAGCGTGTGACAGCAGACTGATTTCAGGCCAGCTGTGGATGGTGCTGATTGTAAACAAACAAGTGAACAGTGACAGTCAGCAGATCTGAGACCTGCTGAGAGACGGATGAGCAGCTGTCTTCTCGTGCTTCCCAAAGGGCTGGTGTTCAACTGATTGCGTGCACACACACGCGCAAATACACACACACACACACACACACACACACACACACACACACACACACACACACAGCTGGAGACATGGAGCAGGAGGTTTGACCTGGGTTGCTCTGACAAGGACCTGTCACCACCTTACACTTCACTCCCACAATCAGCAGGCTTGTCAGCTACTCTCTGTCACTGACAGCTTGGCACACAATGATGTGTGTGTGTGTATCTGTGTGTGTCTCCTGCCTAATCTGCTCACCCACTCCTACTACACGGGAGTTACACTACTGAGGCACATATGCATCTCCACTCTTGCCTGCTCCACTCCCTCCTGAGAGTCAGAGATATGTGCATGTGTGTGCATGTGTGTGCTGTGCTGTGCTCTCTAACTCCATGTCTCTCCTCCGACAGTGAGATGAGGTGCAGAGAGGAAAACTGAAGTGACTGTCATAGTCTGCCGAAGGAAGAGATGGGAGGATGATGGAAAGAGGAGGAGACAATGAGAGTGAAAACGAGGGAGAGGAAGACAGAGTGACAGCTGAAGATGGATCGACAAAGAGTCGCAGAGAGGAACAGGGAGAGAGCTTCCCTGACAAGGTGACAGTCCCGGGGAGACTTTCCTGAGCCTGGTCTTGGAGCATGGCTGACACTGCCGAGGCCCACGTAGGAGGGGTGTCAAGGGCACTCAGCATCAAAGCTCTGAAAGGCTGCCCTGCCAAGCACTGTTATAAAAGGGTTATGACTTCAATATTCAGCAGGATCATATAGCGTAGGAGCGTGGGCTGTGGTCCAAATCAATTCATTTGGACAGATGTCTTTGTTGCAATGAAACTGTTGTGGTTGATTCATAGCTTACCATTTACAGTTAGCTGAGGCTATTATCCAGAACACCTTAAAGGTTCAGGGTGTTGCTCAAGGACACTGTGACAGTAAACATTGCTGCTGATGGACAGGTAATAGGTGTTGAGGAACTTAAACCACATTTTGGTTGCGAGACACTATTCGCAGCCGTTTCAGCCAATTCAGCCGCAAGGGTGCAGCATCGTAAATAAGTCGAGGCTTCTTTATGACTTGAATTTAAATCATCAGTGTCTTACTACTTTCACTGCAAGACTCTCAGATGTCCAGGTGTGCGTCTTTGCCTGAGTGGATCCGAGGTCCACTGTGGTCGTCCTCCCTGCGGTGCTAAATGACTGACAAACTCTATTACACCAGAGAGGTGAGAGGATCTCAAATGCATAATTGAACATTAATTAACTATTGGAGTTACTATAACTAATGATAAGACTGATTGCACAGCTAATGAAACTGGCCTTTTGCATACTAAAACACTGTTCTGTTCTCTCTTTCCACCTCCTACCTTTCTCCCTTGTCTTTTCTCTTTGTTTCTTTCTCCTTTCCTCCTTCCCCGAGGATAGCATAACTTCCACCAGTTCCTCCTCTTTCCAGCTCTGCGTGGGTCCTCCTTGTGTCATGATACACCAGAGGCAGCCAGAGGGCATGTATTTTTCATACTTGTCTGACCGCTATTTTGGTGGTCTGAGAGCGTGCAGTGAAGGATTCCTTGCTTGACCAGCGGCTCCATTTCCCCCCTCATCGTGCTTGACGGGGTGCTGCCATTCTCCCGGCCTCCCACCACCCAGAGCTCCAGTCTATCACCTTTAGCAACTATTCTGGGGGAGTTAAAAAAAAAAACAGGAATGGACTAAAGCCGGGAACCAGCCAGCTAAAGAGGACAACACCAACATGCTTGCAAGTCTCAGCACAGACAGTGAAGGCATTGCACACATTACTGTACCACACACGCACATTCACGCTCTCTCTCTCTCACACACACATACTGTACTTCCCCTCACCCTCCTCTTTCATCTTCCTTCCTTCCTCCCATTCCGCTGAACATCCCTTCACCTCTGCTCTCCTCCCCGTCCCTCCATGCTCTATTGATCATTTCGCCTCACAAGTCCGAGCAATGAGTTATTCAGTCAATATTCACAGCAGCGCCCACGCAGAGGCTGAACAAAAAGTGTTTTGATAAAAAGTACAAGAACTACAAGATAGCGTGCTACCTATAGCAATCCCACTGTCTTACACAGGTAATAAGAGATGTCACGCTGCCTCTGCGGACAATATTATACACATTGTCCACCTCATAACTTCAAAATCTCCCTTGCTGCCTTCGGTGGCTGTGGTCAAAGGAACCTATTTAATGAGACACCCATTTAATGAGAAATGATGGATGTGTTGTGTTGTTTTTTTTTTGTCCTGTGGTCTTTGAGCTCACAGACTGAATGGAGCTGATATCAGTCGATATTTTCACACTCAAATTCTACAGTGCAGTGAGTAAGTAAATAAGTCTAAAACGAAAATGCAACACTTATTTTTCTGATGAATCACACGGATGAGGGGAACCCAGGTGAAAGCCATTAGTTCTTATTGATTTCTAAAAGAATATCGTCTCATCAGAGACAAGGAGATGAGTTAGAGGACTTTTAGGTGTGGATGAAATTGCAAAAAACGAGTCCCAATTAAATGAAGAAATCATTTGGAACTGCCCTTTAAAGCGAGACATATTAGTGCTTTCTGATCTGACGCTGCTGTTAGCAGGATGACATCATTTGTCTGTGCCTTCCAAAAACATTACAAAGGTAAGGAAAACATCGTAGTTTGGGATGAAATGACTATGTCATTAAGGTTAGGGGACCTTCGTTGCCATGGTTACAATAATAAACACTTGCTTATGTAGACGGAACGATTGTGGTCATTTAAAAGAAACCAATGTTGACTGCTGGTTTGAAACAGGAAATGAACAGCGCCCCCCCGTGTTAAAGTCTGATGTTTTGTGGACCCATCCATCCACCCCGACCTCCTTCCTATACGGACTTTGTGGCTCTATAATCACCGGACTTCCTCCTTTACTTCCTTCATAATTTCTACAGTCTCAAAAAAATATGCTGCAACTCAAGACAACGGCCGCTTAACATTTTGGACACTAATAATTACGGTTTGCAGAGTTTCATTCAGGTTATTATTTGTGATTGTTCCACTTTTCTTGTTATCTGCTTTGTCAATGTAAGCCAAACAACAAATAAAACCCTTTGGGTGAAGTGGTGCATGTACCACTTTAATGAGCACCTTGTTTGCTCTGCCCACAAAAGTCTGCATCCTTACTCATAATGAAGTATCTCCTACCTCATTGTCATCTTAGATCATGCTCAAAGGGTTGTAATATTTACCAAGCCACAGTGTTCCTCATTACATCTGATGGCTCTCTGCAGTCCAAAAATCTCTGCCTCAGACCTGCTCCAGCAATGTATTATGAGACCTTGGAAAAATTCATTCAGTTCAGTCCCGCAATCCCTTAATTACAAATGTAGCTCAGAGATGTGCAAGCAATAACCTGCCTCACTTCTTGTCTCAATGACAAACACAAACAGTATCTCTGATGGAGTCTAATTATGCATATATACACATATCCGCAGCGCTGAAAATGCTCTTTTTGTTTATCTTTCAATCTATCCAGCAAACTGTTTTGTCATTAAGAAACCTGACACGTCAGTTATAATCTAATTAGCTTTGTGATAACCGAGCGTCAGAGGCAACAATAACAGAGAAATAAGATTGTGCAGAGCTGAGAAAGAGCAGTTTCAGCTCGGATGGCCCCGTAGAAACAGATGACAGCCGTAATCAATGTGGACACCCTGAGAAACCCTGCTATTAACTATCTCATAAACAAATCCTAGGATGGAATACCAATTTAGACAGTTAGCTGAAAACATTCAACTTCAGCATTGGAGGCATGATTTGTCACTCCGGTTGTATGAATTGTTTGGGATTGCTTCAGGTTTTCCTTCTGAGCCCCTGAGAAAAGAAGTTTTACAGACAAAACATATTCCAGAGCTGACTTGTTACAGTCTGCATTTTGATGACTTTCTGGGCTGTTATAGTCAGTTTGGTTTGTTGTAGTCTGGAGATTTATGGTTTTGTCAGTTTGATTTAAGGCAAACTTTTTTTTTTGCTTGCTCCTTTAGCCTCTCCTTGGCATAAATTGCTTTTTGAGTTTTGCAACACTTGAAAATAGAATTCAACCATGGCATTACCTGTTGGATTTAATATGCTTAGTAGCCTCTGTAGTTAGACTTATGTATATGCATGGCAGTAATATTTCTAATGTTAAAAACAATCAGCGGCCTGCTAAAACTGTGGTTACACAGTTGTCATAAACTTGCAGGTATGCTTCAATTTGACTTGGGCTGCAACTAATGATTATTTTCATAATCAATTAATCTGTCAATTATTTTCTCATTCACTGATTAATTGCTTGGTGTATAAAATGGAAATGCCTATCACAATTTCCCAAAGCCTTTAAATGACTTGTTTTGTCTTATTAGCAGCCCCAAATCCCAAAATATTCACAGTTTCATCATAAAAGACAAAGGAAGCCAGAAAATATTCACATTTCAGAATCTGTGAGCATTTGTTTTGCATTTTTTCTTAAAAAATAACTCAAAACAATGAATTGATGATCAAAATAGCTCCTGAATAATATTCTGTCAATCAACTAATTGATTAATCAACTAATCATTACAGGTCTAAATTTGAGCCACTGAATATCATCAAGTATCATATTATTATCAGACCACATTCACTCTATTTCCTTCATGCCAATCTCTTGCTTGCTCCACTTTAAAGTCAGCTGTCACAAAGGCAGATGGGAGATGGACGCTTTAGAAAAAAGTGTTTATTTTTAGTGCTTTGTAAGACAAAGAAAACTTCAGCTGACCAACCACAACAATGAGGAGGTGGGGCGTTATGGCCCAGATTACAACAATAACAACAGTCCCAACAACAAGGTGATGAGAGGGTAGTTGGAGTTTTTCATACATGTTTGCAGGGAACTGTTTCTTTATAGCTGTAGCTGCTGTAGATCATCCTTGTGGAATAGTGCACATTTCCCTTGGGGTTTTTCTAAATGCAAAAAAAGTGTCAACATGTCTTTATTCTGCAAACAGTAAAGCACAGTTTGTTCTTCTGTCAAGGCCATGCAAGTTAGTTTTCTTTAAATCATTTCTAATTAAACAAATGAAAACGATGCACTTTTAAATACTGTCACTGGTGGGTGCGAGTGCGATTGCATTTTCACACATTCGTGCACAGCAACATGTGCACAAAGTCATCAATCTGAATATGAATATGCATGGGCTTATGCAAGGATGAGCTTCAGCCAGATTTGGCACTTGAGTTATGGCTCATACTTGAGTCACAGTCTAGTCACAAATTTGACTTGAATGTCGTCTGTACTGGTTTCAGACTTGACTTGAACTTGTTAATAATGACGGATAATAAGAGTCTTTCAAATATTGGTAGGAATATTCTTGATGAATTTTGTCTTTTACAACCTTATTTTACTTAATCTACATCAGAGTGGGAACCTGCCATCAGTGTGTGCTGTTAGCACTAGCCGTGACCTTATGACACTGCTGTTCTGGTTGCTTGGATGCTCTGAACGAGCCTAAATGATGCTTGTTCACGTTATTTAAACAGTGCTTCACCATGTGTTTAAAAATCGAATGTCTTTTTCCATTTAAGTGGCAAATGGTACGGATTAGCTCACATTAGTAGTCAAAAGCTGCAGTGTTGCTAGTATTGATATTGCCAACTTATTGTACTTGCTGTACAATTGTTTGTTGTTGTTTATCTAGTGAGATTGATGACTCTGCTAACCAGTAAATAAGATTTTATTGTTGTTTTATGTGAGGCAATGTTACTTAAAGCTAAATAAATAAATAAAAAGTCCCGTATGTATGCCCTCTTTGCCTTCTGTTGGCCTAAATGTATTCAGTTACTTCAGCCTTCTGATAATGTTCCATATTTTTCAGCAGGTCTTTGCTGCTTCATTTCAAAAACAGAGTATTGTGCTGTAAATTAATCACAAAAGTGGTTCTAGTTGATTCTAAAAAAATACAATTCATCTGCAGTGACATTTGTGGAAGCCATATTGTTAATAAGTTTGAACCATTATGCAAACTTTAGCTTGATCCTCATACTATAGAACTGAGACTTGACTCAGGCTCTGAATAACCGACTTGAGTCTTGACTTGGACTGGCATTTTGTGACTCATGAACATCTGTGGTCCTAGCAAATAGTTGAGAGCCTCGCTACCGGAGCGAAGCAGTGTTACCACCCAGGCAGGCGAAGGCATGAAGCAGCGAGACCACAGGCTGCCAGACATCATTATCTCTCTCAGCAGTCCCCCACACGCTCTCGAACTGGGTTAGACTTATGGATTCTGGGGTGAAAGACACCCGCAAAACAAACAACAAAAATAACAACAGAGCCAGTGTTTGCAAATGGTGTGGCACCCCCATCTCTGGAGCCACATGTGTCTGTGTAGACTTATGGGATCCAATCCTGACAGGACGCTGACAGGATTTTCCTTCTATCACACAGTTTCCGTTTCACTATTCACGCTTTTTCAGTAAAGAACAAAGACTTGTCGAAGGTGGTCTGCCCACTATTTCTTCAACAAAACATACAGAAAGGGACTAATGAAAAGAAAAGCTACTTTATGGGAGAAATTGTACAGAACTTGCAGAGGCATAGTTATGAAGGCCTAGTTGCAACTCAAAAAACCTACTATTGAATATTGCTTTTTCCTTCCTTCTATATCCACGTCTCCATCCATTTTCTTGGGACCAAAGCTGTTTAAACTTACAAAGGAGCTTTACATTGTGAGTCATCTGAACCTTGAGGGCTCCTTTTCAGTTTCGCAGGAAGAAAATAAAAGGAAGCTTTCACCACAGCTCTGTATAGCAGCCAGTCAGATCCATATGGCTTGCAGGATTAGGCTGAACAAATCACTCTCCTTTAATGCAAACAGACAAAAGGTGCAAACACACACATCCAAGTTGCTCAGCTTCCAGGTGCAGGAAACAGATGTATTTGATGAAACATGTCTGGAGCGCTGACAAACTGACGCAGTAACTGATGAAGACACACAAATAGAACGGCTTTCAATCAGCACAAGGCTGTTATCAAACCGAGATGTTGTCAACTCGAGCATCTCTATCCATCACACTACAAGCTTATCAGCAGTGGGAGACATTATTCTTTTCTCTGAAATTGGATTAAATCCCAAAGTAACAGTATTGCCACTATCTGATCTCACATATATGGAGAAATGTACCCACACACCACCTGGACACATTTTGATGGCTTGTACAAACATCAACATGACTATCATACATGAGAACCTTATATAAGAGACTCTCCCAAAGGTTAAAAAAACACAGAGCTAGTAGCTGTATCTGTAACTGTTTATTTCACTAAAATATCGGTAGTTTTATCTGCATTCAGATTTTTACGAAAGTGGGCAGGACCTATACAGGAAGTTCATTTTCTGTTTTCTACTGTCATTTACACTCATCACATGTACTGTATATGTATGAGCTAAACTGCTCACAAAATACAAAACAACAATACTTGCAATAACCATGTAGCAAAATGAATCAAAAAATAAAGCATGATTTGAGGAAGAAGTTTTAACAGTGGGTGAATACAGGACCGAATTGTATTAGGCTATTCTCCGTGATTTCTCTTTAAAAACTGGAATTTGTGTATATAATGGGAGGAGGCACAGATGAAGTTAAAGTTGGTCTGAAGTATCTATGATAACAAATGAGCAACCCACTGGCAAACTTAAAGGCATTATTGCATTTTTTTAAAAAGTGTCATTATGAAAAAAATTGAGAAAGCTATTTACAAAGATCTTAAAAGCTCTCTTGGCCAATTTGCATGCACTTTTGAGATGGCATCTGACTTCAGCTTGTCAGTTTCCTGTCTACTGTCAAGTCACACACAGTGTCGGGCTTCAAGCCTATCTACACATCTGTGTTTTTAGCCTATTTGTTTACATTTAGGCACATCTGCATCATGGGAGTTCATGTTGCTTTGGCTGCTAGAGTGCTACAGAGTGCCTTATTTCTAAGTTCAATCTCAATGGACACTGTATATCCTGCCACCACTGTAAGTGATTTTCACTGATTGTGGCATTGTGTGAAAAAGTGGTGTGACAAATTGTAACAACTGCATGCTGTTTGTATCTTTTGCCTCCGCAACCCTTACATATAGCAGAGAAATTTAGCTCCTTGGCTCACTTATAAAAAACAATCTGGTATTTAGATGATGAAAGAATCTGGCACACCATTGGCTAGACATCTAGACTGACACAAATGATAATGAGCCCTGATTGGATGATTCTTACCTGAGGGGTTGAGCAGCCGCCAGGTGATTGCAGGGTCCGGTCTGCCGCTGGCCAAACAACTGAGTGTCACGTTACTGCCCTCATTCACTGTGATGTCTTCCGACACCTTGTAGATGTTGGCTGGAACTGGAGACAGAAGAGAAATCACATCAAGGTTAGTAAGACTGATATTATTTATGAGTATAAAGAGCAAAGTGTGTTTTATCTTACTGAGCTTACTGAGGGGTGTCAATTTCCAGAAGTTGACACAGCTGACATTTTTGTTCTTTTTATGTAACTTGAAAAGCAGTCATGTTTTATTCATCTTTCTGTAAAACACATTTTCTCTCAACAAAATAACTGAGACGTTTTCATTAAAAACCCTATTAGTCTACCATGCCAGCTGCTTTGCTCCCAGAACATCCTTTGACATCTCTTCATGGAAACTATTTGCTATAAACAGAGATTAAATGCAAACACAAGCTGGCCCTCAGTGAAAGGAAGAGTTTAGAAAAGCTTTGGAGAACCTTCTTTTCCTACTGCTAGCCCTCAGAGGTACTTACAGTAAACTTTCTCAACCCAGGATCCAAATAAGCAATTTAATCTCCTGCCCCGGGACCTGAGCTCATGAAAACAGATTGCTTCTCTTGTCATACGGGGACCCACCAGACGCTTGGCACTGATTCTGAGTTCAGACACATACTTTCAGAGAAGTGGGCTTTAATATAGGAATCAAAATTTAAAGGTGAAATGCAGAATCTTTTTATGCGTGACACTATGTGACACTGATGTTCAAAGTAACACGGAGCTATTTCATCTCGACGCAGTGTTTAATGATCTTCCTGCCTCGCGATCACCATCTACTCCTCACTCCTCCCGCTCTCACTCCCACACAAACAAACAGAAGCCTAGAGAGAGGGAGAGGGAGGGAGAAACCTTTACTCAGATGAATTAAGAAGGTACAGTCTGCTTTAAAGCGAGTCAGCAGCAAAGATGCAATCAATCATGAAGGATGTAGAGGGCATACATCGCTGTTTCCACAAACTGTGGGTAAAGCGGTTGGGATAAGGTATCGTATATACAGATATGAGGCCAGAAATACAAATAATGATCAATGGCTTTGGAATATGATGAATGTTGGAGCGTGCATAATGTGGGCAAATGACAAAGAGTAACTTTGTTTTTTTCTTTAAACTTGTGATAAGTGGATTTGCTATTCTAATATCAGGTGCATGCATGTGTGTGTGTGTCAAGGTCTACATTCCTCTGGGCTCGTCACACATTAGGCCATGTTGTCTCTCTTAAATTAACCCTATCATTCCCAGCAAAACACCTCCAATGTTAAAATGAGGCTTAAGCTTGCACTCATTTGTGTACCTCCGTGTCAGTCATCATATCATTAGTCTGGTCTGATTGCAACCTGTCCTTGTGTTGTTATTGCTAATCCAAGCAACATGTGCAGCAAGTTTGGTTGTGTCCCATTCTCCTGAATTGGCAGAAGAAGCTGTTCACTATTGCTGCTGTAAATAGTTGCCTATGTAATTTATTGGTTATGATGCTGTTGTAAATAATTAACTGTAGCTGACCCTTATGAAGTAAGAAGGGACAGTGACATAGTTTGACTCGAGTAAAAGTAAAAAAAAATGTTGGCTTATGACACTGTTGTAAATCCCTTGCTGTCAATTACACCAAAAACTGACCTCACTGATTAGTTAAGTTGTTCTGTGGTAAGAAGAAATTTACGTTAAGGAATTGACCATTTAGCAAATGTACCATTAGATGTGGCAGAAAAGGCTCTGCTCTATTGAAGGAACTCTCAAATAATCCAAGCAGTTCCCCTTGATAAACATACATGAACATTAAATTCTTGTTAAATCAACAATACTGAAAATATAGCAAATAAGGAGGAGGTTGGGGTGATAGAGGAAACAGCGGCAGCAAACGTTTTGGCTGAGTAATAGTGGGAAGTGTCACTTGTTGTTATAATGGCTGTACTGTACACCTGAATGAATATGATTGGAAGTTACTAGCCAGCTAAGCCACACAGCTGATGAATGAGCCAGTGATTGTGAAGCATGAATGAAACGACAGTGCTCCTCCTGAACTAATGTTATGCTTCACATCTGACACCTTGAGATTTGACAAATAAACGCAACTGTAATGTAACTGGATTTTTGTAGGTGAACCCAAAGTCTACATGCCTATTATTGTTGTAGTAAACTTTCAATTAAACATGCTCTGTATTGTAAAGTAATAAAATGTACTTAGCGTATCAACTATATTAAGTTTGCATGAATAGGAAGATTGTGTTTATTCCAGCATGTAACCTGCATACCACAAAGGCTTTTTAAAAAAATGTAGTCTGGAAATCCCCAAAAATACCAGAGTAAAATGTACGCTAGGGACTTACCCAGAGTCTGGAAAACTGCCCAGGCCTGGAAAGTCCCTAAAATAACGGAATCAGGAATCAGCCTGGGCGGGCCTAAGTAAGGGGCGGGACCATCCCAAATTCGGAAAACATTACACGATTATTTACAAACTTATGATAGGTTGTTTTTTAGGAAAAGGGTGGATTCTCCACCAGGGAAGGCAGGGACACTTGGGCTATACAAGAGAGTGTGCAGGCAGTTTCAACTCAGTCTGCTCCGGGGCTGGCTCGGGTTTTGTTTCTGTTGAAGAATAAAACTCTATTGCGTTGAATTCTGATCATCTCCAGTGAATTCTCTGAACCTGTTTGAGACTCCAATAGCTACACAACTGAGAAGAAGACAAAGTGTTGGTGAAGAAGTCCAGTCTCATACTCTGGCCCTAACCTGGACTTCTCACCTCTAACATTATCCATCATATATCTTGAATGTAACTGTTCACATTAAATGTTTCTTTGTTTTCTAATAGCCCTGGTGATTCTGAAAAAGAATATGTGCAAAAAGAGGTGATATTTATTTTATAGTCCTCTGCCTAAGAAATAACAAATGTTTCAACTTTTGATCTTCTTTACTTCCTTGCCTTGTTTGCTGTTTGTTTTCAAGGGCAACTATTGTTCATCAAATGCAGCTAGACACATGATCCACTCTTGACCTGCATTCATCGCCTGCTGTGTATCGAGCACATTCACAGAATCAGCTTGTCATTCAGAGTCAATTTATACGTAATCTGCAAATATCCTTTTGCATCAGTTGGACAAAAAGTAGAGAAAAGGCTTGCTAAATCCCTTCCCTCTCTGTTCCTGCAATGTGACCCTGCCATGATCCCGAACTGACCCAGAGAGTAAAAATGCTTTTAAACCATAGTAGGTGTTGCAAACAACGAACACAGATTTGAACAACTATTCGTCTGTGATTTAGTGGTTGCAAGTATTTACTGTACCTTCACCTACACACAATCAATTCTTCACTATATCTACGGTCAAGAGGAAAAGAAAATGTGTTGTCAATTGGCAGACATCAGAAGGAGGGAGGAGAGAGCTGCACACTTATTTCACTTTTATTGCTGTTCTATGTTTGAATTTGGCATCTTAGTGTTTTTCTACCTTGTAATGTTTTGTAATACTCTATACAATACAATTTTGTTAACACACTACTTACAGTAAAGGACAATTCCAAAAATAATGGTTTAGCTTTTTCACAACTAACTTTAAATATTGTATTTGGGATTCATGTTTGTAATCCTGATTGGGATGTAATAGATAATTTAGAGGTTTTTCTTAAAAATTAAAACACGTCAAACAACTGCCTGTGAATATTCTCATTCATCCAGGTCATAGTTATCTCAAGGAAATTGAATCGAACGCAACTGGATTTTTGGTTTTGTCTGTGAAGACGTTTCAC
>NTHP01000260.1:433064-451851 GCA_003416845.1 Oplegnathus fasciatus | reverse complement strand
CTGGTGAACTTGATGTTTCTGTCCACTGAGTTGATGTGCTCAGTAAAAGCCTGCACCTCTTGGGTTTTGATTTTAACCCATGTGTCATCCACGTCAAACAACTCTTCTTCAGTACACTACTTTATTCACTAAATGTTTTGGGCTCTCTTGCCTTCATTGGGGCAGTGCCTGAGGCGTTCCAGTGTCCTTATAGATAATTCATTGATCCGTCATGCGACTGATAAACCACCGTAGATACCATGTGTCACAGCTGTGGCCGTGCCCCCAGCAGATTCCCCAGTGTTTCTTATGTTTCCCCCTCCCCTGTGTTTGCAGTGCTCCTGTCTGTCTGTGTCTGTGTGTTGGCATGGCTTCCATTCCTAAGTCTCCCGGCTCCCTGATCACCCTGCTTCCTTTGAAGGAGCTTCCAATCAGCTCATCCTACTGTATCGACCCTGGCTCTTCACCCATTCTTATCAGGCCGTTTTACCCTGCTTGTGATAGAACTTGTTGTCTTTGTGTTCCATGCTAGTACTCACCATGTTTTCCCTGCGTCCTAGGATCATCTCATTCCTGCCTGCCTGCTTGCTTACCCACTTACCTGCCAACCTGCCTGCTTGCTCTCATACTCCTGCTCACTCCTGCCTGCCATGCTCCAACATTCCCCTCTCTCCTTCCTGCTGCCACCAGATACCATTCCTGCCATCCGCTCCAGACCCAGCAAACCAATAAATCTCTTTTCTCAACCAAACATCAACTTGTCCTGCATTTCGGTCCAACCTCCGATCGTAACACCTTGTATAAAAGACAACCCTTTCTTCTAAAAAATATCATTGGTCTTAGTTGATACAAAAATTGCTAGAGTGATCTTTTCAGAATATTCTTTAGCAAATACCATCTTTCATCTTGACCTATCAATGGTAAAAAGGTTGCATATCAGTTTTTTTTAAGGCAACAAATTCGGTTCTTTCAACCTAATTTTTCAAAAAAAGTCTTCAAAACACAACATGCTCCAATCCTTTCCATCACTTAACATTTATGAATAACCCTAAAAAACTTGCAACCTGAATTTACCTTAACACACCCATCTTTTAAATACATTTCCAATTGTTCTAAAAAAAACCTGTTCTTATAGAACAATATAAAGCCTGAGAGGGTTAAATGAGGAATTAGACCTGAAGCCATTTTAGATTGAAGCTGAGACTGGTCTGCACCTTGCTGTGTGTGCATTCTTAAAGTAATAAATAGGTCTTTCTTAGCCATCAGTGAGCATGTAGACTATATATTGTATGTCATTCAGATTTCTGAGTTGAGGAGGTGGAAATATGTGTCGAAAAGTCCATTTTTGAATAAAGCGATTGCATCAGAATAGGCAGAATAGGCCTGCACATGCAAGGTAGTGCAATAAACCTCAATTGCCATGATTAAAATAATAGTCTACACTCCCTACAAATCAGGTTCACATTTATTTAGCCATCCAAATCATTTATGCACAAAAAGCAGGATTGGGAAGTAAACCATTAAAGCTTATGGGTTACCTGCTTAAAAGTGTCAACAGCAGCACAATCAGCTGCAAAAAGCTGGTGTAGAAAGTAACAGACTCTGCCAGCTCTCAACAACTGTTGTCAATTTGTCCATAAACAGGGCACTTAAACCTCCAACTGCTCCATTAAAGTTACTTAGTGGCCCTACAATAAAGAATGCGCTGTAGTTGTACTCTTGTTGTGGGTGTTATCCATGCAGCAGGTACTGTGGCTTCCTCTTGTTGTGAGGCATGTTTCCAGTTTCACACCTTTCATTTTGGTGTCTATATTGAAGCTGCTTTAAAGACTTATCTCAATTTACTACAAAAAAATCAGTATTTGCCTGGGTGACTGTCTAACTAACAAAAACACATGGAAAATCTATACTGAAAGCATTTAAGAGTTCCAAGTTGTAAACACATTTGTGAGAGCTGCATCATGTGGGAATTCAGATGCGATCTAAATCTGATAGGAGTTGCTGTGTTGAATTGAAATAAAGCTGCCTCGTTCCTCCACATCGACCATGTTTTCTAAGAAACAATATTTCAGTGTTTGTCTCTTTCAGATTGTTTCTCCAGCAAGGTTATTATTGAAGCTTTGTCTCTGTACAGCATCTGTAACAGCCCCCACCCCCAGCTAACATCTCTCTCTCACACACACACACACACACACACACACACACACACACACACACACACACAACATCCCCAAGTAACCCATCTCTCTAATACCAACTGACAAGACTTTCACAATCGTGCCAAACAGCATTTTAAATGAAGTCATACAGAGTTATTGCTGTAGTCAAATGACCAAGCCAAAATGAAGATGTGTTTTCCAGATATGGGGAGATGGAACGAGGGGGTGCCGGGGCGGAGGCACTTGATTGAGGTGACGAAAAATCCAATTGGCTTTTTTTCCCCCTCAAAAACAACTAAAGCGGCTGGGTGGGGAAGTTGATTGGCTGAGTAGGATGTGTGACTGGAGAATTAATCCTCGGAAGCATAGATAAAAAACGGATCGGGTAAAAAACAACTGCTCATGCGCTGATAACCCAGTCACCTCTATAAATGGGAGGGAAGGCAAGGGAAGAGGAAAGATGGGGAGAAAAGCAGAAAAGGAGACAATAGTGAAGGAAAGAAGTGCAAATGACATTTCAGCTCTTGCGGCCATATAGCGCCTGATGTCCAGCTGTCAGCATTGAAGGGGGAGGTGGGGAAATAAAGCAGTGAATTGTGATCTTAGTCATAGGTCAACCTTCAAGGAACAATGCTGGAAAGGGCAGCTCTTTGAAAATCACTTTACTGCAACTACAGGATGTATGAAATCCATGGAGCTATACTGCACTCTCTGCAAGTGTTTTCCCAATCGCTGTGTCACATACACTGTATATAGACACACATTAAATGAAGGGCTAAAAACACCCACATTTAACATCACACTGAGTGCAACAGAAAGGAGCACACTCACTTTCACATATACACCCAGCCCTTTACACCTTGGTGAATTTATTTTCTCATTTATTATGTTTGAATTTAATTTTTCTCATCACTCCCCAAAGTAGAATTCATTTCCATTCATAGCCAAATATCACAGGCTACAGTATACATGAGCGTTTTTCCTCTTCAGGTTTGGCAGGTTTCGCCACCCCCCAGAAAGAATCAAGTCCTCTCCACCTAATGATCTCCTATTTGATTTGCTTTTCCGATCCCTGAAAAATAATAAATCTCTGATGAAAACATTATAAATACACTGACCTTGCTTTCAACTCTAATTTCAAACTTCAAAGAAAGAAAGAAGGGAGAGAGAGCGAAAGACAGAAAGTGAGAAAGAGCAGGGAGAGGCAGAGAGAGCAAGAGTAATTAGGGCGGAATGTGTTTGTGTTTGTAGGTTTGTGCATTAACTGTGCGCCCGCACAGTAAAGACAGAGATGCCACAGGCAGTTCCGCAGTCCATATGACAAATTATTCACTAAGGGAAGAAATGGAAGGCGATGAAAGCACCACACTTGTATCATTGCATGAGTAACCACTCAATCTCCTTTCATTACTGGTTATATTTACATGCATCTATTATTGCAACTATTACCAAATACTCTAATCAAGACAATATTGTGATTAAGTCTTCAAAGTCATTCCATAGCATGAAACCTCACAAAATAATTGGTATGTGTGAGGCTGCAATTAAGGGCTACACATATTATCAATGCAACATTAATAAAAGACAGTGTACACTTTACACCAGAACCCCTATTGTGATAATGGCTGTGCACCATTAAATTTTTTAATTGGATCTATCTTGTAACTTTCAGGTGGCTGCAGAGTTTCATTCATTTAAGGAAAAGGTTTTCTTGGGGTTTAAAACCAGCTGTGGATGACAGATAATGGCACCTATTATTTTTTAGCAAGTGTTTTACTGTCTCTCTCACTATAATTGCACTGATCTTAATTTTTTGATGCAGATAAACATTATTTTACAATTGTGTGTATTTTTACCCAAATTATCAGCTGAGTGATGCTGAAGATCCAGCCTAGTATTCCCAGGAATCACATCATGGAAGATGCTTAACAATACTGTGGTTGCCAAATCAAAGCATGCATAGATCAATTCCTAAATTTGTGCTGCCAGTATGAACAACATACATTCAGATACATGACTGTGTGCCATGAACAACGGTAAATCCCACCTGCTCCACACGTGCTCATGCACAAACGTGTGCATTTAGACAACAAAAAATGTCCCCAATTTGCCATATATGCAACAACATGATTATAAAAGGCAAAAGTAGCCTAAATGTAGGACAACTTGCTGTGGAAAAAATTAAAATTAAAAAGACAAACTTCATGGACAAAGAGGTCGAGATTATGTGATTCACTAAATGTGATTCAGCAAATCCAAGATGTTTAATTTGGCACTTTCACAACTGGCTTGTCCAATTCAACAAAAGACACAGCACAGCGGAGGGTGAATAATGCTGCATATCTACAGTATAATAAAAATGCTCGAAAACATGGTTTGACCTGAAAGTTACGGCCCAAAAAAAAATAACAAAGGCCTTATCCCTGATCCGTGATACAGCGAGTGCAACCACAAAAGAGACTGAACCAGCACTTGCAGTATAACAGGAAAATTGCTGGGCACAAATACCCCAAACAGACTGATGAAGTACATTTTAAGAGCTGCTTGCGTCTGCCACATAAACAGAACCCTATATCTCTATTCAGAATATGGTAACTGACTTGTAACACATTTCCCCAGTACTCTCCCTCTCCCTTTTTGCTTTTCTCCCCCTCTGTTCTCCATCTCTTATAATCACAGGTGGTCTATTCTCTCATGTATCAAAAATACGGCAACATTCTTGCTTGGTCCGTTTGAGATGCAGGCGTACTGAGCATGAAATTAGCCTTTAAACAGGAGCGGGAAAGGCAGCAGATAATACAGGATGCAGCCTTGCCCACCTGGACTCTGTCAGATTGCTTCATATTCAAGGTAAACTGTTTATTACGACGCAAGGATTACTGCGCCAAACTCTATTCCACTCTTTAGCACATACAGGAAACAACAAACAGCAAGACAGCTTTGACTGCTTTGTGATTGGGTGAGGTAAGACAATGAATTTCACATTTATTTTGTTGTTGGTTGAAACAACAAAATAAATGTGACTGTATGGACACACGCAGTGTCAAAATAAAAGCACATTTTTTTACTTAGATTGAAGTATATTTTTTACAGGCACTGCAAAGGCACAGTCACAGTTCTTTTATATCAAAGACATTAAAGTATTGAACTGCAATAAATCTATACTGTCATTGGTTCTGTGTATACCATTTTACATGTTTTGTATTTTCCCCCTTGAGCTCTTTTTGTTCCCTCCTACATTTACCCCCCGCTGGCTCTCAATGTGACATTTGGAGGAGTGATGTGGCAGCGAGTGTAGAAGAGGCGTGCGATTATGCTCAGCTAATTTGAAACCATTAGAAGATAATCAGGAGAAAGCACTCGCAGCTCTTTAGCTTTTAGCTTTTAGTGCTTGGAAGCTTTACTGCCAATTACCTGCTTTCTATAAAACAAGGTCAGCCCAAACCTTCCCTCCAAAGGCCCCAAAAAAAGGACAACATAACCAGCCTGTTGGCCACCAGGGTGGCTCCTGTCACAACTCAGACATTGAGTAATGTCGCCTTAAAGAAGCATCTGCTGTGCCTTAATGCTGGTGTGTGTTTGCGTTCGTACTTGTGCGTCCCTGATTTTTGCCTTTTTTTCTGCATCTCCACTTTGGCACGTTGACCTTACAAGGCAATCGGTTATTGCAGACACTAAGAGAGCGGCAATCAGGGAATCTTGACCATTCCAGGGCTGAAAAGGACAGACTATAATCAATCTTGTTCTCCGGATGTGGCCGTCTGAGGTCAAAAGAGGAGGAGAAGCACTTATACCCACTCTGACATGGAAATATTTTAGAAATCTGCCACAGGAATTTGCACCCTTACACATATTATGACTTACTGAGAGACTTTTGAATGAGCAAAATAGGCCAAAGGAATGAAGAGCAATGCAAGGAGCAAAACGTAATCGCCGTGTTACATCTCCAAATGTCTGCAATGTGCTTGTGTTGATAAAGAATATCTCTTTAGATTAACACTAAGCCTTGTGGCTGAGCTGTCAGTTGTAGTCTTACTGCTGAATCATACACATACACACCTGTATGCGTATGCACAAGTATAGCCACAAACACACATTTTGTTTTCTGTAGCTTAGACATTACATCTACATACTGTGTGACTCATTGCTAATATCCACCGTTGATCCCTTCAATTATTCATGTTAACATTGTTACTCGATGTAATGACAAGATACATCTGCATTGCATGAGCCGCACACACACACACACTTGAACCCACATTTTGGCTGCACATTTTGTCACCGCATGCAAAATATAGAGGAGCACCGATCTCATTTGATCTGAGACCTCGGGGTGTGTTTTCTGCAGCGACACACATACACACTAATTCCTCTCTGCCAGGCACTGCAGAATTGAAAGGAAAGAGAATGCATGGGTCTGAGAAGTGGGCTGATGCTGCTGTTGCTGCTGCAGGAGAAGAAGCTCAAGTGGCCTGGCAGTGCCAGTGGGGCCCCCCCACCCCTCTTAGCTGTTATGAAAACAGAAGAGAAGAAGAAAAGGTGGATGAGAGAGGTGATGACAGAGAAGACACCACCTCCTCCCCATCCCACCCGTAGCCGTCAGCAGCGGCAATGCTCTAAAAACCCAAGATGCCTGTGAAACTTTCAAAGGAAGCACCGGATATGAGACAGATGCAATGGCCTGCTGGAGGCGCCGATGGAAGCGGGGGAGGGAAAAAAAGGAGCTGTCTCTGTGTTTTTCTGAAGGAGGATTTTCTGCATTTGAGACCCATCCCGTTTCCATCCATCCCTGATATGTAGACCTCGCTCTACTTGGGGAAACTGAGGTGATTAATTAAGGAGATGGTTTTTCAGTCTGTGTTGAGAGGTGTTTTTCCAATGAGGGTCCCACAAGGGCAGCAACTCGTAAATCACATGAACATTTAATTGGTGTTTGCACTGAAAGAGGGAAAACAACAGAGGTGGAAGGTAGAAAGGTGTTGTAGCAGGTTTTGCTAACAAGCTCTACACAGGCAGTCGGGGGGGGNAAGAGAAAATGCTACAGATAGTATATTTTTTTCATAAAACCAACTAGTGGCAGCTACCGTCCTTATGAAAAATGTCTGTGTTTATATATTCCATATAAGCTGTAATTCTTATCTTGGCCTAACGGAGGTACCTCCGTAAATCCTTTGCCTCCTCAGGAGCAATAGCTTTGTACTTTAAACTTGGCACCCACAAAGTGTGGAGGGCTTGCCAAAAAGGCAAAGCAGATTTTGCATTCAAGCCATCTGATGATTTAGAGGCTTACGATATCATACCGCTCATGATAATGAGAAAAACAAAGATGGCTAGACAAGCTAAATCCAAGGTTATTGAATCTTGGCTGCAATGGCCGCCTTTCCTCTACAGGTACCATTTCTTCAACTGTTTAATACCACTTCCTGCCCTTTGCTCTTCCACTTCCAAATACCATTCCTCATTATGTCACTTTGTTCAGACAAGGGTTATTAGAGATCATAAGCCCTCCCACAACCCGTATGCCTATTACCTATGCAGCTCAGTTTCAGTGCCTTTTACGCCCCACCACCTCCCCATGTGAAACCACCACCACCTCCTTTTTCTTATTCAAAAGCCATTTCCAGTCTCATCCAGCACAGCTGGTTCAGCAAAACCTGGGTTCATGATTGGTGTTGTGCAAATAGGATTTTTTTCTTCTTCTTTTTTCTTTTTCTTCTGCAATAATTAAGTTGATTATGACGTCAAGAAAATCATCACTTGAGGACTTGAACTGATTAAAATTGCATAATAAAGCTTCAAACTGAATGATTATATTCAAAATTAAAAAGTTAAGGTTACGTCTAAATGAGCTGTGGCGGTTTGACTGAATGAATATTGTACAGCTGATCCTTTTGCATCTTTTCCATAAAAAACAATTACTGGAACAATTCATAGTTGTCCATGACAACAGAGGTACTGATTTCCTTTATTACAGCATGCTAGTAAACCTAAACAGTATCTTATTGATTTATGCAAATTCAAAGAGAAACTAGAAGTTCAAAGCAGCAACATACTGTCTCATTGTTCACTCAGGCATTAAAAGGGGTCTATCAAATTACAGCTTGACTTATTGTGACATTCAGATGGCCTTTCAGCGTAATTCCCCTGATCCTTAAAGGCCCTCAAGGATGTTCTGTGGAAGTCAAACCAGCAATCAACACTAACTAATCAATACTACCTGATTTGCCCCCATTTGCTACAATACACCAGATTAAAGTGCACCCCATAATGGGGAGAGTGTAGTGTGTATATCTCTGCCGGTCCACAGGCATTTAAGTGTGTCTGTGTGTGAGTGTATGTGTGTGTGTGTGTGTGTGTGTGTGTGTGTGTGTGTATGTGTTACCATTAACAATTCAGACCCCTCGCCAGACTAGAGGCCTCCAGACTTCTTGGTTAGCAGCCATTAACTTTTAACCTGAGATTGGGTCCAAAGGTTCTTTATTTCAGCCTGCAGCTTTGTTGATGGACTCTCATGCTAATGACAAAGGAGCAATTGGATCAATGTGCACAAGCCACCTGACACATAATGGTATAATCTGTATATAAAGAAATTCACATACCCAAATGCACATATAGGGACAAAAAAGTACAAGCAGTTTGGTTGAAGCCCTCTGAGACACATGAAATGAGTAGCAGCAGATCATTTTACTCCACTCATCAGATTACGGTAATGCCTTATTTACAGGCCCCATAGTTTCACCATATGTACTTTGCAATGCAGACAGTGTTCAGTTAGTACACTTTCAATTAAATAACTCAAATTAATTGCTAGAGTCTTTCAGTCTGTGCACATTATTTTCAAGTGAACATACAAAAACGT
The DNA here is from genome assembly GCA_003416845.1 of Oplegnathus fasciatus. Taxonomy (NCBI): domain Eukaryota; kingdom Metazoa; phylum Chordata; class Actinopteri; order Centrarchiformes; family Oplegnathidae; genus Oplegnathus; species Oplegnathus fasciatus. Next base: position 442,854 of record NTHP01000260.1, on the reverse strand, counting down.
ACAGTTTGTCTAAAGGCAAGCATACATTTCAACAAATATGGAGAATGAATATGTAAATGAATATTTAGTCGGGTTTAAATTGATCTCTGTAATTTTTCCAGTCCAGTTAATATTTCAACAGGAAATGTCTTGTAAACTTAACACAAGTACCAAATTACATACTTAATTCCTGTCTAGGAAATCATTGGGAACTTACAGGACTTGTAGAATAAAGTGTTACCAAAAAACGTCTGCAACTTGTTAGCTGGCTAATTTCCACGTCAAAACACATGCATATATTTAGCATAACTCTTGCATACAGAGGAGTAATCAGTAGAGATATACATTTTAAAAAATGGTCAAAAGAGAAGCAACAGGGACTGAGAAAAAAAAAGACATTATACCTCTGTTTTCACAGAATGTGTTGTACTCCTCATGAAGAGTCAGCTGACCTTTATGCGTAAAATCAGTGGCGTGATCCTTTAACAATACATTCAAAAACATTTATATATTTACATCAAAATGTAAATATGGATGCTTCTTGGAAAGCATCCATCCATCCATTATCTATACCGCTTATCCTTAGAGGGTCGCGGAGGTGCTGGAGCCGATCCCAGCTGGCATTGGGCGAGAGGCGGGGTACACCCTGGACAGGTCGCCAGCCAATCACAGGGCCAACATATAGAGACAGACTTGCTGATGTCTTTTTCCTTTTTTATTATTCTGTGTCATATAAATCATGGAAGTAAGATGCTCTCCAAGTGCAATTTAATTGTGACTTTAGTTTTGCCTTCCAAATATGCCACATTACTCATCCGCCAGACCCTGTAATCCACATGACAGTCACCAGTCAGTCTCTGGTATTCTCCCAGTGAGCTAAATAGGATTTAAATGGATGAGAATCCAACAGTCCATTTTATGGACGTACCTGCAGTCCTCTGTGATGTGATACTGCAATAACCAGCTTACAGCACTCCTTACTCCTGATCCGCACAACATAGTAGGCACTTTAACAGTTTAGTGCCTGTGTGAGCACTATACTACAGTACATTCACAACACAGCAAAAGCCTAACCCCGGCTGTCACAGGGAATTTCATGAGCTGCTTATTTCCCTTCCTCAGTAAGGCCAAGGGCAAAGTGCTTGTTGGTAAATACCACCCCAGCAAGGTAAAAGGATACAGACCAAAGCAAAAAAAGTTCAATCAGAATTGATCGGCTCAGGTTTGCACTCCTACTTTTTCATAAAGCATGACAGAGAAAAGCTTAGTTGGGGTTGAGGTTTCTCAAGTGTACAACAAGTTGAAAAAGACAAGAGGTTTAATTAATTGAAATCATTGTATTTAAAAAAAAAATGTAATTAAAGAAAGCTATAGGGTTAAACATTAGTGCTTGTAGTGGTGAAATAATCACTTAATTAAACTATTAGTTCATTTTCAAAAAATCCCTCATATTCTATTTTCAGCTTCTTTTTGCTGTTTCTCTGTTTTATTGTTAATGGAATAACTTGACAGTTGGACAAAAGAAGTAATTTAAAGATGCCACCTTGGGCTCTGGGACATTATGATGGGCATTTTCTGTTGTTTTACAGCTTTAATAATCAATCAGTTTATCAAAAAATAACCATAAGAGTAATCATTAGTTGCATCATTACATTCGAGTATGAATACTTAAATAACTTAGAATAACTGAAAAAAAGTACAGGATTAAGAATAAGTAGTAATACTGATTGGGATAATCTACAGCAGACAGAGTGTGTCATTGGTTTGGAAATGTGAAAACGATGAGCCGTCATTGTGTTAGTGTTGATTGGGTTCCAGAGCTGTAGACTCACAACCAGCTTGTTGGTTCTCACAGTGTGAAGAGCTGTGAACAGCTGGTAGAGTGTGGAGCACCTGACACACTCAGCTGGAGACCACCCCACAGTGCTCCTCACATGCACACACATACACACAGCCTATGACTGGGCTCACAGCTGCTGCTACTGCTATACCAGCTGGTAGGAGGGGTGTGTTCGCCATCTAACTTTCTCTGCTGTGTCTCTGTGGATATCACTCTCACTGCCTTTAAACCTTTTCTTTTATCAACTCTTTTTCTCGTGCACACGAGGATGTAAATATCCATTTTGTGCACATATGTTACATACACACAAACTCCGTCTCACTGTGCCTTTCTCCCTCCCATCATGCCTTGCATTTCTTCTATAGTCTATTGTTTTCTGCCATCCTGTCTCCTCGACTCTTGCCTCATAACTGTCACTCTTTCTCTGTCTCCTCTCCTCTCCTCTCCTCTCCTCACTCTTTCTTTCCTTCTCTCTGTTTCTGTGCTTTGCCTTGAGCTGCAGTCTAATGAGCAAGTGGCTGGTGTTGGGAGAGTGTTTTCTAGCTCTGAGGAGAGATAACAAGCCCATATGTTATTTACCACAGTGGCCACTGCAGCAGCCGACCAGTGCCAACTCTCAAAGACCCTCCCAGGAAAAAATATTTCCCATCAAATCCGTAGCTGCGCCATCAAAGTAGTGGGGAGAAGCACACACTCAACAACACTCAGCTACTGTAGCAGTGAGACGCCCATGCATTAGAGAGCAGCATGTTGTAATGAAGAGTCATAAATATTTTCCCTCCATAAGTGATAAGCAATTTTGTTCTCATTAGTGAGATGTATTTTTAGTTTCTCAGAGGACCTCTATTTTGATTACAGTGCATGTGAAAGAAAAATATTAACCTGAGTGTGGAAGTGTGGAATAAGTTTAACAAAGCAATATCAAAATAAAAGTTTAAGCCACTTTATAGAAAATAAATCTAGTCTGATGTCATATTAGCCTATTGCTTTTTAATACAAAATAAAGTCAGACGAGAACATTTCTGACACACTAAAGCTTCACACACTACTTATGGAAAACAGTTAGCATCAGTTTTTAATCGCCTAAACTTGTCCCAACCCCAGCATTTTGAAAAGCAGCCCTCCATCAAAAAGACATCCAACAAGACATATGCTCCATCACGAGAAGTGTTTAGCACTCTCCTGCGACACAGAAGACTTGGTACATAAAGCACTGCATCAGCGCTGGCTACCATATGGTCCAACTAAATAACATGCCAGACATCTGGTGGGGCAGTGGGCGCTGGGAGAAAGAGCATCCAAGTACACTCACTAGAAAACACTTAGGATGAGTACGTAATCCATGCACAGCCAATGAATTTCAAGTCTCTCTGAAACACTTTTGACATAAACAATGGCTTTAAAATCCTCTCCTGCATATCTTTCTCAGTTCAAACTGAACATTAAACAAAATGTGAACATTAAACTGTATACTACTGTTTACAGCCAGTGTTTGCTGTGCTTTGAGCTAAATGCTAACATAGTGACGATGCTAACACACATGCCGATGACAACACACAAATGTCAACGTCACGGTGGCAAAAGAGGAAAAGTCAGAGGATCAGCAAAGTAAGTAGGATTCATCCTGTCAAAATCGTGAATGTCTGTACAAAATCTCAAGGCAATCCATCTGCTAGCTGTTGAGATGTTTCAGTCTGGACCAAAGTGGTAGACTGACTAACTGATAGACAGACCAACAAACCAACACTGCCATCCCTCAAGCTATGTTGCTAGTGTGAATGCATAGTACATGCCCCTATTGTAAGAAGGTCTGTACTTCATTTTTCTGATTGCTGACAGTAGAGAGAAGTAGAGGAAAGGTAGGGAAGTAGTTTGAATCCACATGGGCCTGAGCAGTGCTGAGCTTGGTACAACTGAGCCATCAGGAAGCCTCTGAAATCCGATATCTCTCAGCATGCGTCTGAAGTGCAGGCCTGTGCTACTGACACACCAAGTGCACACAAAAACAAGGGCAATTCTTCCTCATGCTGTTCTCTTCCCTTCACGGGCCTAAATGGACCTAATAGGTGGAAGTCATTAACGGACCACAGCAGTCATCTTCTGGTCTCACCAGTTAAAAATGAGTGATTTCAACTAATATTTAGCACGCTCTATTCAGTATTGTTGTCATGTCTCTGAGTAGCACCCCCACATATTTGTCTCTCTGCTCTTATCCAGCCCATGGTGATAAAAGTGGGATCAAGGCCTAGCAGTGGGATTGACCTGAACACCAGCCGGGCCAAGTGGCAGAAACTTCAAACACAAAAACACATGCACACACACAACACACACGCACACAGCAAGTGACCCTGAGTAATGTAGGGCACAGACATTGAAGAAAAGGTGACAGCATTCTATTAAGCCACAGCGGGGTGAAATGTTAAAAATCACATAGTTGTAACACAGGGTGACATTCTTAAAAGGCAGTCACAAGCTCACGTATTTACCTATACAGGACCATACGCTCACACACTGACACAACCTCTACACGCACCTTAGCTCATCTTTTTCCCCTCACAGAAGAAGAAGGTGAGGTCAGGTTTAACCTGTGCCACTCAATCTCACTTCCAGAGGCATTCACAAGCGAGAAGAGGACCGTGCCAAAGGGCTCTCCATCTATCTGACAGGCCCAGGTCACATAGAAGATGGAAAAAGATGGAGGGAAAGGATACTGGCAGGTTCTACACAAGTAATGGGTATATGTGTGGGGAGAGGAGGCGATGAAAAAAGAAATAGTGGTCCTCTATATCAGAGACTGGGGAGATGCTGTCCAGAACCGATGGCCACTGGCTCGCCTGGTTAGTCTGTGAAATATGGCCCCAATGACTCACCTGTAGCCCCCGTCGATACCCCCGCTGTCATGTGTGTCCATGGGATGGCCCCATTTAAATGCATGAGAGCACCTCTCACAGCCAGCATAAAGAAGATTAAAGGAGACTGCAGTTTTATTTTATTTTTTTCCATTTTTTAGAGATTCAGTCTAAGCAACATAAGCTCAGCAGCCCAGGAAGAAAAAGGGAATGGTAAATTGTTGCTTTCATTAAAACTTCAAGGAGTCAGTTTCATTATGAAGGTTCAAAGGCAATGGATAATGTGTGTGGCTGCGCTCTCCCGCTGTCTCTCTCTCTCTTGTCTGTTTTTCCTCTACCTCATTCAACTGGGTAGCTACATGGAATAATGGGCAATGTGACCACTACATGTTATCATGTCCCTGGAGGGCTGGTGTATATGGATATGTGTCTAGTCGCTGTTCTGCAGTCATGCTCATGGCAGGCATAATGAGGCATGGCAGGGCTTACTGCTGGCCTTCACACAAGCCAGTGCTTCTGCAGGGTTTACTATTGGCTTTTCAGGTGCTCGAACCTTGGACTTCGATTTCCTCTTAATTTTCTGAATGTTTACAGGCTAAAAATGAGGCACCACGAGTGTTTTCAGAGATAAGTAAATCAACTATGTAGGAATGCTTTTAAAGCTACACAGATCAATACTTTTATATTTATAATGGATCAAATGATTATGTGTAATGTGAGAGGGGTTGCTTGTGATTACAAACCTACAGAGCATTATCACCCATCTCTATAGCTCCTCTCAGCTCTAAGGGGATTTTTAGTGTCTTTTGCCTCATGGTTTTGGTTTTTATGGCCTGCAACTTTACTGTTTTGCTTCACTCTCACTGCTCCCATACAGTCATTTTAGGCTAAATTGTTAAAACATGATATCTGTATCGTATTTTCCTCTGAGCTTGGACCATGTATCTATCTAGACAAAACACCTTTAACACCCTTAATCAAAGCGCGCCACTGTCTTGGTGTTGATATATTGCAAATTGCAGTGTAGGTGGCATCAAGGGTGGTTCATGCAGTAAACACTTGAACAGGACAGAAACTAAATTGTATTCAAGGTTTCAAGTACCTGGTCCATCTGCTCCTTGGTTGCTGGAAAGCCCTTAACAAGCAATAGCTTTGCCTTCAATGAGAGTCTGCTAACGGCTGCTGGATGGAGCTTGGCGAGGAGGAAATTTTGTTGTGTCTGCTATTTTTCCTTTGGTAAATAGAAACTTCATTGATCTCTCCTAACTTGCTTTTTCAGACAGGTAAGGAGGGATCATCCAGCAAAAAGAATGTAGTCTGAACTCCATGGCTGGCGGCAATACAAGCAATAATGTGTACGTGGGTGTGATCATGGTGCTGCAGCGGTAAAGCCAGACAGACTGCCGATATCTAGAATTAATGACAGCCATACCTAATCCGCACTTCCCTCCGCATCTCTTTAAATCCTGCTGCCTTCCCCAGTCTTTCTATCTCTGCTCCTGTCCTTATAACCCCATGGTTAGTGTGAGAACAAGTAACAAAACACCTGAGCAACAGCACAGATAACGGGTGGTCCAAAATGCAGAAGTGTGAGGGGTGTGCAGGGGCAGAAGAAAAGAGGAAGCAGTCGTTGAGATGGGAAGAGGTGAAGAGGAGGATAGTGGATAGATGGCTTCACAGGCACTGCTGAAAGGTTCTGATTGTCCCATGATAATTGTTAAAAGGTCAGTCTTCCTCCTTGCCCAGACTGTAGAGTAGAAGATATGCGCAAACACACAGACACACATACGGTATGTGGACGCACGCACACCTGCCCCCTCCTGCTAGGGTGCTCTTTAGAGTGACACAGCTGCCTTTAGAGAGTTCTGCGGATTAGCTCCTTAAATACCACAGCATTGTGATACAAGGATGGAGGAAATGAAAGGAAGAAAAGATGGATAAGTGAGGCATTTGATGTTCCCTATCTTTTAGTCTGAAATTCAGTGATGCCGAGTGGATAAAGGGTGTTTCCTGTGGCTGAGTTAGAGTCAATAATAAGGTTAAGGCTCATACTTTTAAAAACAAGCATAAGAGCACTCACCAGATACAAAATAGAGGTTATAACAACCAACACGCTGAAGGGGAACGTGGTTAAAATTGGAAAAAAGGTTTTCTATGAGTTCTTTCTTTATAGCAAGATTAAATAAAACTACAACATTGCACCAGGCTATAATTGTATTAGTCTGATTTCGTGCCGGGGCCAAAACGACACACGCGACATCCTGTTGTTGCATTAAATCTGTCAATTCTCCATGCTCCAGAGCAAGTGTCTGCAGTACATTAACATGTGTCACTTGTTAATGGACACAACATATTGAAATGGGGTCACAGGAGCCAGGGAACAGCTGCTTACGGGACTATTCACTTTGTCTGCTACTTTATAGTCACTCTGTTTCTGTGACATTTATGAATGGATAATGCCATCTGTCTTAGAGGGAAAGCTGCTCACAAGGAAGGTTTGGGTGATAACTTGTAGATTTAAGAGCTAATCCAGATTGCCTAGCCAGACTGGTTCTGGTCATAAACCCAACAGATAGAAGACTTATGATGTTGTATTGAAAAATAGGCAAGAATATACAGTCCAGTGAATGTGACTTGTTGTTTAATCTGGGCTGCACTGCATTCTAAAACTAAAGCAATATTAGAAAGAAGTTTAAAAGGAATAGTCTGACAGGTTGAGATTAGTTGAATTATATTTGTTATATTAACAAGGCTACTTAAATCAATTCATAAAGGTCAATGCATATTAAAGTGCTGACTTTAATTCAAAAGCGACAGTATCAGATCAATGCTGATTTGCATCAGCTGATCAAGCACTGTCATCACTGGAGTGAAAAGGAAGCAGAAAAGAAAAAGAAAAGGAACCAAGAAAGCAGAATATTGCAATTGGAGACCAACAAGAGATCAATACTATTGACAGCCTTCAAAGAACTCTGGCTTCTGGCAAATAACCAACACAAACTCTTGTATAATTGGCAGCACAGGTTAGTACACACACAGACACACATGCATTCCTTGTATAAACATCAGCAGCAGGACAGTGCATGTCCAAATCCATCCAGCTGTTGTGGCTCCTTCAGCTTGGGAAGCACGATTCAACAGGATGACTTTCGATTGACTCGTTGCTAATGATTAGGCCAGTGATTTGAGACCCTGTACCCAGAAACCCGAATCACTCACAGGCTGTGGTTACTGATATTTTCCTAGCTGGTGAAATAGTCACGTCAAATGAACACTGGCTGTTAGATACACTAGATGAAATCAGAGTTCAACAAGCTGTAGTATTTCTGATTGAGGTCAGTAGTCTGCAGGCAGATCGTCAGTTACAGTAAGGGCTAAATGAACTAAAAGTTCCACTCCTGTTGGATGAGTATTATAAGAGGACCTCATGAGATGAATGAATCACTCCCCAGCCTCTGCATTTTATAAAACACATTTGCATAGAATGTTGAGATTTGCTGAATTTGCTGAAACACTGCTGCTGTGGATATGGTTGTATAAAGGACTATACGAAAATTATTGGGGTGGGGATTGGGGCTACATTTGGGCTTATGTGTCATGTTAATATTTTACTGCACCTCCTCATTAAATTTGATTAAAAAAAACACCCTCACCCTAATTTGTTAAAATAATGTAGTGTGACTTAAACAAGACTAAGACTCTATGCAAGGAGCTCTCAGCGGTGCTCTAAGCTAAATACGAACATCAGCATGCTATCATGCTCACAATGACAATGCTAACATGCTGATGTTCAGCAGGTGTAATGTTTATCATGTTCTACATCTTAGTTCAGCGTATTAACATGCTAACAAGTACAGCTGAGGGTTATGGGTTTTGCAGGTATTTGGTCATAAACCTAAGTATTGGACAAATTAAAATTTGGGTCACGAAAGTTATTAGAATTGATCCTGTCTGTGCCAAAGTTTCTGACAATCTATCCAATAGTTACTGAGACATTTCACTCAACCTTATGGCACTGCTAGAGGACAAGTCAAGGAATCACTTAAGTCACTCTGTACAAAATGTTATGCCAATCCATCAATTAGATGTTGAGATATTTTAATGATAGTGAAAAAATTAACCTGATGATGGCTCTAGAGATAATGGAGAACATGAATATTCATCCAATAATGGTTGAGATGTTTCGCTAAACCTAAAAAATGTCAGCTTCACAGTGGTGCTAGAGGAAAAGTCAGGAGATCACCAAAGTCAGTGGAATTCACCCTCTGGCAACCATAAATATCTGTACAAACATTCATGGCAATCTGTCCCATAGTTGTTGAGATATTTCACTGGTCTTTGACCTGAAGGTGGTGCTAGATGTACCAAATTTCCTTGCAATCCATCCAGTAGTTGTTATAGGATCCAGATATTTCAGCATGGACCAAGCTCTCTCTAGGCCTATACGTCATACTTTGGCATGAGGCAAACATCACAAAGATGCTACCTGATGATGTTCTGAAGACTAAAAACCTGTATCCAAATTTATGCAGTACAATTCATGATCAAAGTGGTCTTTATCTATTTCAATTTTGTTTTTCATGACAAAGGAAAACCATTTTCAGGAACAAGAAAAATAAATTCCCTGCAGATTTCAGGACTATTCACCCGGGATTATTTTTATCAGAGGCTCTTTCATCAAAATACAGTCTATTATTCACCAATCATGGACACGGCAGATCTGATTTCCTGTTGTTATATGTCCTGATGTATCTGTATTACACCCACTGATTGCTATGGTATGAACTGCAATATCCACTAACACCTACACTAGCACCTAGCAATTTAATACAAAATGGATAGTTATACAGGACGTTGGCCATGATTACTTACACAAGAGTTTCCTGTCACCACAATGATCCTCTCACATGTCTATTCTTACATGATTTGTGCTGTTTCATTAAACCAGCTCTATGGAGTTTTTAACTGGCTATGAAACAGTCTCAATTTAATACCGATGCCTCTATATGACCTACATAAGCAAACGAAACCAACAGCGAGAAGATCGGCTATTTCTATTAGTTTCTAATAGTTAGTCTTAATGCAAGCCAGATTTTTCCGCGAAATCAGATGAAATGGTGCT
>NTHP01000260.1:421239-432681 GCA_003416845.1 Oplegnathus fasciatus | reverse complement strand
GGGTTTGCTCTGGCTGAAATTGAGTTGCTTCAGCCGCTAACTGAAGGTCCGTCTCCGGAGCTGCTGCCCGCTCTCCTCCCGGCGAAGTAGTGTCCTTGAAACGGTTAGTGAAGCGGAGGGAACGTGTAACCTAACGTTAGGTGAAACACTACCGCCTTTGTCCACAGGGACCGCCAAAATCAACACAAAATGAAAAGTTCCATTGAGCTGCTTTAAGGTTTTATAATGTTGCTGTCGCCACTGTGTCACTCTCTCGCTCATATCTCATCTTGTTTCACTGTCCACTGTTCATCGTAATAATGTTAATTGTTGTTGTAGTGTCAGTTATACCTTATAACGTTGAGCAATTGCTAGGCCATGCTTGTAAGTAAGAATTTGTTGTGACTGTCCTGATAGAATAATATTTAAAAATACACACAAAATGAAAAAAAAAAAGTAAAATTATGTCCACTATTGCTGCAAATCACTGGATGTCCCCAAGTTACATTAGTTAGATGCAAATGGATCCAAGAAAGCTTTAGCTCATTCAGTATGACAAGAGTTATAAAGGAATAAGCTATTAAACTTTTTAATATCTCAAATATTTTTCTTTTACATTTGGAGAAATGTACTCCTTCCATCTGTCCTTTAGGAGAGGAACAGTATCATTAATGACAGCCGAGCAGTTTATATGGGCTACAGACAGGATTTAATACCGTGGATATAAGCATGAAAGCACAGACTGTTCGCCCTCACTGGGATTGCTGTCAGACGCAGTGTCTACAGAGTGTACTTTTTTCCAACTTGATCAAATGGTGGAATATTTATCTTGAACTTCATGCAAACTCCAAAAATCCCATCAATGCCACACAATTTTAATGGGGTGATATTTGGTTCAAGTTCAAAGTGTGTAAAGGGTATATTATTACTACAATACCTCTCCATGGGCTTGGGGAAAAGTAAAATGGATAAGTGTACTGATTATAAGAAAAACTTGAATTTCAACTGTGACCATAAATTAAACAATGGTCTGAAGCTACTATAACTTCTATTAAAACAACACAGTTGAAAGCTATGCTCACTGACATAGACGTATGTAGGTAAGTGTCACACACACTCATACTTACATTTCACACACATAAACATCTCTTGACTAGCTAATAGACTTGGCAAACATCAAAGTCAAACCTTCAAATTGTCACAACACTGGCTTGGGCTTGCCCATCGGCTAAAGTTCTATGTCTGTGTTTCATAAGAATCAAATTGGATTGGGTTGGAAAGCCTGCCATTATATTGGGATTCTCGTCATGTGCAGTGACCCTGCTGCTTGGTACCACTCGTCTGAGCCCTGCAAGTCCGCCACTTTTTCATCCACTGCAAATTTACTTTGTCTGATCATTTGTTTTCCAATTACTTCCTTGTCCCTGCTAGCAGAAAATTGTCAGCTTTGGTTATGTGAACCCGCTCTTGGGTCTGTAACCAGGGGCAATGTTTGATGTTTGGAACATTTTCATACCCATTAAAAGATGAAGGCAGGGTGAATTATTATGCCGCAGAGTTGATTGGGTTTTGCGGGGGTTGGTTTAGGTTGCTGCATGTGATGGTATGGTGGAGCCACACACAAAGACACATTCTTATCTCCCCTTAGAGAAAGATTTCAACCTACATACAGAAAAAAAACGAGTTGAATAACTACACCACAGCAGACGTTGAAGTTAAATAAGTGGTGGATTCTTCATGAAACAGGACTTTACTTATGTACTCTTGTTATTGAATCAGTATTCCGGATTCAGTCGTTTCCTCACATCTGCGTTCAATATTTGACCACAGTTTAAAAGTAAATAAAAACTTCACAGTATTTGTTCACAGTAACACATTCATGGTAATTGCCAGAAACTTACGCCTTCAGCACTGCACCGCAATTTAGATGAAAGATGCTGAACTGAACCTCAAGGAGATTACGCCCACGTAGCGGTTGAAATACAACAGATGAGCATAACAATGGCAGCAAAATTGAATGGGACTTTGAGAGGCAGTGCAGAGGACAAAATAGCAGGGTAAGAAAGCAACAGAATCAATGTTTGGCTATAACTGTCGCATTAGCCGTGATAAACGAGGCCGCCGACGGAAACTCTGGAAGTCGACGCAGGACATTCCAATGATCAAGCACTGAATAATCGGACACAATGGATTCTGGGAAGGAGAGGCAATTTGCTGCCATGGATCCAAGAAGAGGAGCATCAATTCATATATTGACCTTTAAAAACGCTATTAATGGATGATATCTTCAGTTCATAGCTGGATGAGAAGTTCTCCGGTAGGCTATTGTGTGCAGGGAACTTATACTGTCGTGCATTTCCTCCACTGACAGCCTGTAGTATTTATCTGGGGTCGTGTTTCACATCAGACAGCCAGTGGGTGTAAAATGGAAAGGGCAGTTAAAACAAAAACAAACTCTGATTGATGAAACAATCAACTGTGGTGAAATATTTTTAGCTTCAACATTAGATATGTCCCTGTACATACACAGCACTCCATGTCGTGCTTCAGTGTGTTTTCTTGGGATAATGGACAGATGACAGTTCATGGCTGAAAGCGATGCATATACAAAGACATGCACCGCCACGCACATTCAAACAAACAAAACAAACAAACTATAGGACATCTCATTTTCGAGCACTCAGGTATTGCACTCGTGTCTGTCAGGCAGCCTGTTTCTGACAGGTTAAGAGCAATTTCCGTCAACTAACTGTGGCTTTGGAAAACAAGACTACAGAGACTTGGTGATGGCATTTTGATGGATAACGAACTCTCTTTATTTTTGGCCTTGATACACAGCTCAATGTTTTTATTGCTCTTATTCTTTCATGGTCCCGAGAGGTTACTGGCAATTCAGAAACATTTCAGAGTTTTAAAGAGGAACTAAAAAGGCCAAGTATTCTAACAGTTAAAATAAAAAAGAACTGTCAAAAGCCTACCGTTGCTGTAACAAGGAGAAGTTAGAAGATCAGAATATGGGTTTTAATGAGGTTGCTTTTGCTAAGATTATTTGTTGGCCACTTTTGTCTTCATTATACAGTGTATAGTTAATAGATAGGAAAGGACAGTGAAATCACATGTGATAAGTTCAAGGGTATTCTGAGCAAGGAAGGTCGAGTAATATATGTTATAGGATATAGTGCACTCATAGATATGTAGCTGGAGCCACCGGCCGGTTAGCTTAGCTTAGCATAAAGAATGGAAAACTGGAAACCGCTAGCCTGGCTCGGTCCAAATGTAACAAAACATAACTCTTAATTCTTGCTATATTTCTAAGGTGATTGAAGGTTGATTTCCCTCATTGTCTGAATGTGGATATAAAAGTGAAATCTGTGCCCATAACAACACCAAGATTTAGCATTACAGATTCAAGCTAAGCACTGAGTTTAAATCATATTTCTTTGGCACCAAAAACAATTATTCCTGTTTTATCTTTGTTTAACTTGATGGACTTTTGGCACATCCAATCACTGATTTGTTCAATGCACCATAGCTGCTTGGTAATACCTTTATGTAAATGTGTGTAATTATGGTGAGATACTTTGTGGTAAAATAAGTACTCAGTTCTTACAATGCTTCTTGAAAAATTAGTTGTGAAATTAGTTGTCTGGGATGACTATCAGCAGATTTCACTTCACAGAGAACAACATGCAGAATTATTATTAAAAAAAAAAAGGTACAACATTTTGATGATGATATAGCATTCTCTTTCATCTCAGGAGCTACAACCTTAAAACCCAAAAGATAACTTTTGGAAGACATTTTTGAAAAAAAAAAAACTTTTGCAAAAACGAAACAAAATTCCACCCTCCAGGCCTTGGATCAAATCCTGCAGCACCTTCTCTCTCTTGCTTTCCTCATGATTATCTTTCGCTCTCAACTTTCCTGCTGTCTCCATTCAGGAGAAATAACTTCATATCCTTTGAAATGGAAAGCTACTGCTGAAGGCTTTTCAAGTGCTCTTATGATTCATTTGAACTGGAACAAGAAATTCTGTTGCTGTAGGCGGGCATTTGTGACATACAGCGTTTCTCTCCCTGACAATACATATTCATATATTTTCCTTGCAGACACCTAAGAGGGACACATTTCAACATTTAATAATAGAGTGGCGGTGACACCGATGTCTGCTGCTTGCGTGCTGTTGGACAATGACGTCTCTGACTCTTGAGACATTTGACATATATTTAAAATGTGTAAACATATAATAAAGGACATTTGTGGTTGATGAGTGGCAGCTGTTCTGTTTAGCATGTGTTTTATTGACCCAATTTCCAAGTTTAAATCTTTCCAGCTGGCATGGATTGATGGTGTGTTATATGTTTACCTTCGCTGCTGGTGTTTATGTAGGAGCACTTACCTTGTACAATTAGGTAGACCTGTGAGGTCTTGGGCTGCTGCTTAGTCTGTATGGAGCAGGTGTACGACCCTTCATCATACACATCCACCTACACACAATAAAATGGAATATTGTTATTTCATCCGTTTGAATGTTGAATTCCTTAATGTTCCTTTGTTACCTATATAGTGCTATACAGTGCTCTACACTTTATTCATTTCATTTTAATTATTAGAATTCTCCAAGAAATTCTCCAAATAAATACTTGTGATTCTTAAACAATACTGTGAAACATACAGGAATTTAGTGGAATTAACTCATCAACTTTTCTGATTAACTTCACGTGAATTCTTATGTTTTATCAATTTTAATGTCAATTCATATTAAAATTCTTCTGACTTGAAGTCTTTTGAATTGAAATGATGGATGAAAGCACTGCTGCAAGTTCACTCAACTCATTAAATTAAGCTTTTAAAGAAACATGATTATCTCCTTGAGATAATTATGACCTGGATGAATGAGAATATTCACAGGCTTAAAGAAACATGATCAGCGTATTAGCAGACCGCCCAGCATGCATTGTTTGAGAGTTAAAACTCAACTACAACTATTATCGAATTCAGTCCCTACCTCCTTACACTTATAATTTAACATGGTCATTGGGAGCAGCCTTGCATGTTGCCTTTGTACTAACTGTGGTACATAGTGTCTCTAACAAGAGAGGCTGCAGCAGTAAGGTCTTCATGTATAATGACTCTTCAAAGCACAATAGAAAGCAAATCTGTGTATAAAATTTGTCAGTATGACCGAACAGTTTTCTTGTTTGAACTTGTTTTCTCAAGTTCAGTCAGCTTAACTCAGTTACATGTTTGGTAAATGTTTATACTGAATGTATCAACAAAATGTTCATTGACAATGTGTTTTATATTGTCAAAATCCATAAGACGACTTTTAACCTAATTTCAGTTAACTCACATTTTTAAGGCAGCAAACTTTTTAAGCTGAGCCAGCTTAAAATGATTTACAGTGGAGCAAAAATCAAACCTGCAAATGCAACACTAACAAGAACAGCATGCTATGGTGATGTCAGTCTGAATGAATTCCTTCTGAGAGACAGGAAGAATTTCCAGGCATGAGAATTAATGAAGAAAATATATTATTATTAGTCATAGTATTATTATTTTCTGCTCTCCAATATTTGCATTCCTTGTTTTCTCTCTCACTCTCTCTTCAATCTTATTCATGTCTACACAAACTGGTAGACCAACCCTGTCTCTGAAAAATTACTTTAATTTATATTCAACTAATTTCCAACTACGACCTCTTCCTGACCTTAACCAAAGTGCTTTTGTTGCCTGTACATGCTGGCAGATATTTTTATGTAAAAACATTCCTGTCTTCTCATCCTGTCTTCCACACAGCAGGTGTTGACTCAAAACTTAGAATAACTGAAGAACAGAGTAGAAAAAATAGTCCCTGTGACTGAACGTGCTAAATACATGAATAAATGAATGAATAAATATTCAAACAATACAGCTCCTACCCTTAAAAAGAATAAATTTAAGTCAAAGGGTGCAGTGTATTAAGGTCATATTTTTAATAGGATCCTTGAAAGTAAAAGAATTCTGTCTGTCTCTTCCATCTCTAAATGCAACTCTCATCCAAACCCATCTCGTGATGAATCAAATTTATGAGGATTTTAGAGCAGTTCTGTCCAGTTTCTAGGTCAGTATTACCTTTTGTATGCGCAGGCTGTACTCCAGCTGTCCTTTAGTGACCAGATCTACTCTGGGGTCCAGGGACCACTTGTCCTGGCCGGCAAAGATGATGTTGGATCGATTGAGCCAGGCCACCTTGGACACTTTGTCATCAACGTAACACCTGCGGGCACAACAAGAGCAGGTGAGGTGAGGAGAAGGAAATAGAAATAGAAGGCTTGGTTTCTCATTAGGGGATGCAGTGCGAGAAGGCGCGAAAAGACGGGGCATGTAACGTCTTTCATTTCATGATATGCAATCTTATTAGGAGAAAGAAAATGTAGAGTTTTGTAGATAGGAAACAAACAAATAACAGCAATTATGCAATCTCACAGGGTAGATGGGCTGTATGAAACTGAGCAGAGCACAGTTGCCTCTTGAAAGAATGGGCCAAGCTGTGTATATTGCAACACAGTTCAGCAGTGTTGTGTTTGATACCTGCAAAGGTTTTCCAGAGTTAGTTAACCTGATCGGACAACTCAGCACTCCACTTATTCCAAGGTCTTGGAAGAAAAGCCAAAGTTTAGGAGCATCTCTTTCTCTTTCCCATCCCTAATTCATCCCTCACACACTCTCTTCCTCACATTGTCTCCCTTTACCCCCCCTCTCTACTCCGCCATCTCCTTTAAATCTGCCGCCCTCCCTCTCTCTGATAAATACATCTCCCTTAACAGTGAGCCTATTCCTGTGGATGAGAAAGGACACCGGTATCCTCTTGTTTACTTCTTGTTGCTCGCTGTCAGAGCATTACGCCAAGTAAGCTCGAGCTAAGACATCTCGCACGGGAGGGATGGGAGCCGAGCGTCTGCCTAATGAATAAATGTAAATGTGAGAAGACGTCGGAATCAATGAGAATGGATATCAGCCGTAATGCAAGCCGACAGTGAATGCGCCTCACATGCAAATTCCAGCGACTCCCCGAGCCTTGGCTGTGCACACTGCTTTGGAGTGTGTTGGGCTACAAGAGAGTAGATTAGCAAGGCAGTGGAGTGAGGCTGTCTTTGGCAGGTGACCCCGGGTGATGCACAAAAGTGGTGGTGCAGTCACCCCGGCCTGTTACCCAGTGGGAGCTGGATGTCAGATTTGTTGAAGGCTTGTACTCGCAGCTTGAATCCCTGTTGATGTTCCTTCCTTTTGTGTGGAACCCAGATAACTCGCTGTGTTTACTGACTCGCTTTGACATCTACCTTCTACTTTCCTCACTCTGAAGTGAACATGTTCATCCTGTTTTCTTCAAATATCTTCAAGGCTCTAATTCATAGACTATTTTCCTATAATCATGGAGAGCTATATGAATAACTCTTCCCCAAAAGTATAAAAGCATGGATTCCGTGAATCCAGAAGAAACAGAAGAAAGCCTGACTTACATAAGTCAAATCCATATAATATAGATCATTTCATGACTCAGCTTTAGTGTGAGTTTTGAGCTTTAGCCTCTGCAAATCATCCATGAATGATGGTCCCCTGCAGTGCGTGATTCATGCAAGTTATATGTTCAAACCCTCAGAACTTTACTTTATACTCTAGTCAAGGCCTCGGTGCTTACAAAGATACCAGAAACATAATTTAGAATTAAGTGGGAATGTGTATAAATGTGCACAAATCATCAAAATATGTCACTGTACAGAACTGTGATATTTTCTACTGTACTAGCTCCAGTGTGGCGTTGAAACAGGCAGATGCAGAACATGCTATATACAGCACAGTCTGTGACGTTGTTATGCAGTGTGGGAGAAAAAGAGGTCAACAGTACATCAGCTACTGAGACGTACAGTAGTGTGTCTGTCTTTGTTCACCACCTGTTCATTTATCATACAATAATGTAAAACTATTAAATAGAATTGCAGATGTATTTTCTTGTGTGCAGGATTTTCCGTTCAGCTGGTGTCTCCTTTTGATCAAATGGACATTTTCTGTAGTGCAAGAGCAAAGTTTTGTACAAAATGTAATAATACTGTCAAATTCTGAATGATTATAAATGCATAATAAGTTTGTTTTTCAACTAAATCTTGAAAAAAGAAGTTGCTTTCTGTGTGTGTAAAGGTTCTAATGCTGTGACTGACCGCTCAACAACTGATAATGTTCTACATTAGTGGAAGATATAGACACACAGTGACAAGTTGTACTGCGTTAAAGTCTTTGAAGTGAAGCAATAAACTGGCTGACTGAATGGTTGCATGTTGTTTGTTTTCACTGAGCTCGCTTTCTATCCTCCCTTATTACCAGTCGCCTCCTACCGTGAAGTAAACGGGAGGAGGTAAAAAAACAAAAGTAGGAAAATGAAAGACAGAAGGAGGAGACGTGAACGGAATCATGACTCTAGTTTCCTTCGGTTGTCTCTTTCAAAAATGTACATTACATGAAACAATATGCTGTTACTGAACCTGAATCGTGATCTTGTAAGTACTGTATAAGACAATTGTTGGACATTTCATAGAGTTTAGGATTAAACTACAGACTTGAAACACAAATGTTTAACAAACAAGACATCTTTGAAATGTAATAATTAGCTTACAGTATATTCTACAGATTTATCATAGTTAGCTTTGACTCTGCTAACAACTCTGGTCTCTCTGTCTGTTACTGTTACTGATCTTAGAAACACATTCCTCAATTAATAATTGCTGATGACAAAAAGGTACCTCTCAAAGTCTAGACTGAGTATTTTGATTGATGTAGATGACTGAAAAAACTGCTTCTTTGAGTTTTTATTTTGAAAAACTACACTACTCTACAAGGAAATAAAAGAAAACTTCCTAGTGTTTGAGTTAAACATACAACCATCCGTGTGTTGAAATTGTCACCACACACTTGCTGTCACTTTTATTACTGTTTACAGAGACTATTGTCCAACGAAAGACTGATGTGGCAGGCTGTTGATTTCTGCTCTGTCAAGGGCAAATGCAGATTTGAGGTTTTCTTTCGGAGCTCTGAAGCAGCCTGACGGATGCTTTGTGATCGCTAGAAACACAGTTT
The DNA here is from genome assembly GCA_003416845.1 of Oplegnathus fasciatus. NCBI lineage: Eukaryota > Metazoa > Chordata > Actinopteri > Centrarchiformes > Oplegnathidae > Oplegnathus > Oplegnathus fasciatus. Next base: position 423,591 of record NTHP01000260.1, on the reverse strand, counting down.
GCAGAATGAGTCTCAGCTGATTATAAACAGAGATTCATCATGCAATTAATATGTAAATGTTAAAGGCTATAAACGCCTCAAGTGGATTTGAGATTAGATGGAACTTGTGTGCAAAGTGGGTAATTGAAAGGAGCCGCCATTGTGATAGAATTCAGCACAGAAAAATAGAAAATAAACTCCCTGCTACCTCTAATGCAATAAGGTCAATAGAAACAGCAGTGAAGATTAACATAAACACATGAAAATGACATTTTGTGTGTTGGCATGCAAGGTCATTAGTTTTGCAGGTATTTTAGTCATAAACCAAAGTGCTGGACACATTAAAGATTTGACCTGATGATGGTGCTAGATGGGGAGTTAATGGATCAGCAAAGTTGTTGAAAATGATCCTGAGGCGGACATGAATGTGTGCACCAAATTTCATGACAATCCATCCGTCCAGTTGTTGAGACATTTCACTCAAAACCACAAATATCACCCTTAGGGTGGCCCTAGAGGAAAAGGGATCACTAAAGTCATTAGGATTCATCCTCTGGGCACTATGAATGTATGTACAAAACTGCGCCAATCCATCTAGTGGATGTAGAGAGATTTCACTGGACTTGACCTGCAGGTGGCGCTAGATGAAGTCAAAGGATCGCCTTACTATGGGGACCATGAATGTCTGTACCAAATTTTATGGCAATCCATCCAATAGTTGCTGAGATATTTCGGTCCGGACTAACCGAACAACCAGACTTACATTAACATCCCTAGAGCCACGCCATTTCAATGTGTCCAAAACTATAAAATAGGCATTGGCGACATTATGCCCATCACTACAGTAATTAAATGTTTTTGTTGTTTTATGAAACGCAGTTGTATTCTGTAATTTGTTTGTTTTGTGAAATGTGACTTTGATTTTAACTTCGCGGTCATGGTAAAATAACATAAAAACAAAATCCTGTAGGGGCGCTCCTCCTTCATCCTCTGCCAGAGGTACTTTAAAGATAATATCAAAACAGCTTACTAGGATTTCCAACGGTCCTGTGACAGCTGTCAAGATCTCCGGGCAAACATCAGTTTTCAGGCCATGCGGGAAGGAGGATATTGGGTGAAATAAAAGAGGAAACATTTGTAATGTCACAGGATGCACCCAATTATACCTTCTGTGTAAGTGCGACAAGCAGTTTTAATTGTGGACAGCACTCATACTGTGAGTGTGGCCCCTCCAAAGCATCATGTGAGCTCTTGGATAAATACAGGTGACTGGGACTATTAATCATCCAAATGTTCCTAATTGTATTACCTCCTTTCAGCTAGTGGTCACCATATGCTGCTCCATATGGGTCAAAAAAATAAATAAATAAATACACAACACATGGTGGTGTACATGCCACCACACTCAGACTTCAATCAGAGCCATATTCCGGTGCTCCAAACATTCTCATCTTCCCTTGCCTTATATCTTTCCCTCTCATCTCTTCGCACCTCTGCCTCACCACTCCTCCACTTCTCTTCTTCTCGCTATCCTCATTTCTTCACCCCGTCTGCCTCTCATCCTGGCCATCCGTACTCCTCTCTGTAAGTTCCATCTCCCCTCTCATCTCTCCATCAACACTCTGGAGCAGAAGTGGACAGTATGAAATAGAAATCAAAGGAACTATTCATTGAGCTATGCTACAGATCGGGTTTCTCTGCTACCTCTTGCCCTCCGTTTTGTCTGTCTTCCCTTGAACTGCTCAAGCCTCCAGAGGGTCCCGACAACCCTTGGTGCAGCGTGTAGAGTACGCTCAGTAGTGGCTATTTCCTGTTCTCACTAATGAGCGACTGCCTAGGAAACAGAGAACTTCCTATCACTTGTCAGAGCAGTTGTCTGCCTGTAGCTCTTGCTTCCTTCTAGCAGAGTAGCTGTCAAGGTGTGTCTAGGCAGGGCCGGGTTTCTCGGGCTTTGCCGGGGCTCTGTTGGACCAGAATGAGAAATAAGAGCTCGGCTGTCTACAGCTGGCCTGATCTGAGGTACATTCAACAAGTCCCTCACAGGGAACATGATTTGATTGGAATAGTGAGTCACGGTTGAACGATTTGTAATGAAAATCCATCCCATTAACTGGCTGCAGCCCTCACAATGATGCAGTATCTCAGCTGTGTTATTTAGCCAGCGTGACTTCATTTATTTGAATATTTGGCAAAAAATCTGCCCTTTTTAATCACAACTGCATCTCCATGTTCGCAATCCTCTGTAGAATCCTCTCCAAGCCCATAATCCTCTGCAGAATACATAGTCTCTGCTAACATAAAAAAGCTTGTAAATGCTAGCAAATATTTGCTGATGCTTGTAAACAAAAAGCCTTGTTAAATGCATCTTTTTTT
>NTHP01000260.1:394197-416591 GCA_003416845.1 Oplegnathus fasciatus | reverse complement strand
TGACAGCTATTCTCCACATCTGTGAAATCTTACAGGCCATTGGGAAAGCTACCTATATTATTTAAATGCATACGTTTTGATTCTGAATAATGCACTTCACTGATGCCACACAGGGGACTGAAAAAAGTGGACTTTACTCAGCTNGAAAAGATGTCAGAGATTAACATTGACAGTGAGTCTGTTGAATTATTAAATATTCTACTTTTGATTTTTCACACTAAATTGCCTTAGGCCATGCACAAAGGCCTGACATCACAATTATAAGAAACCTGGGTTTTCGTACTATTGGGTTACTTTTATGGTTTATTTTACTTGAAAGCACCTGAAAAAGTATTTCGCTATAAATGTGACATTCATGACCAAATAAGCTAAGTTAAAAAAAGATATTTAGATATTATTTATTAAGAGTTTGACATTCAAACACTCTGCTTATCTGCTTCATCAGTACTGTGACGGTGCGGTTTGATCAGATTTAATTGACTTAATTGTGCAGGGTGACGCCAAATTCTGCCCACTTTAAACCAGCGAGAACAAAGAAAAACATATACGGAAATCTCCAATGTAAAATAACCAAAAGCGTTCAAACTTTCTAATATTGTGTTCATGTAAGACCCCATAACTTATAGTAAGAAGCTGATTGAGAAAACAAGTTTGGTATTATTTTAAGACCTACTATAGATTAAGTTGATGCATGCAATATAAATAGAACATCTTAATACACTTCTGTACCCCGGCATTTAAATGCTTCTATAGTCATAGTGAATGCACTATCCGAGCTACAGGGAACAACTATGGAGCTGTGAATGCAATCTTTGCTCTGCATTCTGGGGAGAGATTTGTTGGTAAACAGAAGCTCTAATGACTCCAGTAAAGCTCAGCCACACATCCGCTTTGCGTATTTGGTTGCGTCCTTCACACAAAATTGCCTGTGTGGAAGAAGAGAGGACCAACCTCCTGTTGTTCGACTCCAGCGTCAATTGATGTACTGTAACAGCCTCCCTGTTATGAAAGATTGTGTTAGGGCACTGTGGATTCTGAGATCAGCATCCACATGTCAAAGTCCATCAGGCTCATGGTTTCCTTGTCGTTTGATCAGTAGACAGATGCTAACTAAGCATAAAGTGAGTAATTAACGATCACTTTAGGAAAATTGCTCAGAACTGACGGAGTCAAAACCTTTTACACTTAAGCCTTGTGCAGTATGCAGTGGTTATTAACATTGGTTAGCCTTGTACAGGCTCAGGGGACCATTTGAGGCGATGCAACAATAGAACATGCCGCAGTCCCAATATATGTAGCTATACTGTAGTTTTATTCATTTATTTTTTCCTTTCCATGGGGTATACTCATAATTAGTCCTTAACAGTGCTATTTCAGATTGTGCTACATGAACTCAGCATGAATCCCGCTGCTGTTGCAAAGGTCTCTCATAGCACTTAGCACCGAGGATAACTCATCGCCTCAAATGGTCCCCTGAGCCTGTACAAGGCTAACCAATGTTAACAACCACTGCATACTGCACAAGGCTTAAGTGTAAAAGGTTTTGACTCCGTCAGTTCTGAGCAATTTTCCTAAAGTGATCGTTAATTACTCACTTTATGCTTAGTTAGCATCTGTCTACTGATCAAACGACAAGGAAACCATGAGCCTGATGGACTTTGACATGTGGATGCTGATCTCAGAATCCACAGTGCCCTAACACAATCTTTCATAACAGGGAGGCTGTTACAGTACATTTCAGGCTTTTAGACCGCGATCTCATCCGGACCACAATGCCTGATGATAATGAAGTGTAACTCCACTGATTCATTGATTCATTCATTAAGTTATTCATGCGGCAAGGCACAGCCCCAGAAGTGCTATTAGGTTCTGCTGTAAAACTCATTGCCGCAAAATAATGATATTTTAAGACCATAATTTAGACTCAGTAGGGGACTCATAAATGAATGCAAATAAATCATTATCTTATCTTTGACCTAAATTACTGTTTAATTGCATAACAGAGGCCTAAGAGACAAACAAACACAAGAAGCTTTTTAGCACCTTGTCACTTACTGTAAATACACTAATGCAACAGATCGTAGATCAGAAAGAGACAGAACTTAAAATACTGTAACAACTGAAATTACTTGTATAATTTGATACTGGTGCTCTGACGTGCATGTATACATATACATACATATAATATTAACCTCATGGTCATTCTTGATGTGCCACTTTATGCCGCAACAGCAGGGGAAGTCACTGCATGATTTGTACTAAATGATTACCATTTGGGCTCCATAATGTCGTCCTGTTCATTCAAAGGCATGTGAAGTAACATTATGTCAATACTTTGCTTTTCCACAGTCATAATTAATGATTAATAGCGTTCCCTGGAGTGCCCACAATTGAAGCCTTTTGTCAAAAGTTGGCTTTAACAGTTTCTTAGAAAAGGAGGGCAGGAAGAGAGAGAGAAAGAGAGAAAAGGAGAGACACAAAAGAAAAGACAGTAAAGATTTATAACTGGCACAACAACTGTGGTCGAGAATAAAAGGCCTCATGCTCTCAAGCCCTGTCATGTGTGGCAGCACGTGTGCCGCCACTCAGAAGGCCTCATCTGCACACCGAGAGATAGGCAAGAGTAAAAAGAAGATTCTGGGTAATGATCCAGCAATGCGTTATTATCATAACAGCCCGGAAACCTTCTCTGGGATGGTATAAACACAGACAATCTAGCAGATTCCCTTTTAATTGCTCTCTCTTCTGTGCGGGGCAATGAGAAAGGGGGGATAGTGGCAGGGAAGGAAAGGCGGGCGGGAAAGAGGGAGGGGGAGAGCTTGTGTTCCAGCACTGTTCCACCAGATAATACCAAGCAACCCTGACAGGGAAAAGGGATAAGAGGGAGCAGGAGGAAACAGGAGGCAGAAGAATGTGCTTTTCTGGGCTTGAAATCATCCCTACTTTTTGCCTTCTTCTGCCCATATCTCTGAGAGAGACAGAGAGAGAAAGCTTGAAGCTAATAATCATGCAAAAATACTCGGCTGACACTAGAAAATAAACAAGCAGAAGAGTGTAATTTCAACACAGTGGTGGTTTAATAACAAAAGAAACTATGCCATTGTTGTAAAACTCCGACTCTGTGCGGGAGGAAATTAGCCTCTGGCACAAACAAGGATTAGAAGGGTTTTTAGAACATTAAAACAAAATGCCACACACTGTTTGTCTTTTCACATAGTACTACTTAATGCAACAGCACTGCATCTAAGAATCACCGATAAACACAATGAATAGTTCATGCTGATACACAGTTATTGCCAAGGGCACGGTTTACCAAACCTGTAAACAACGTTGAATAGGTTCTTAAAAAGGCCGTACCAATTGTATCATATGTCTCAGTTACTGACAACTGCATTACTGCTGACCATTTTACAATTAATGTGTTTTTTTCCCAAGCAGTCTTTGGGCTCCATTCATTTTAATGTACTACTTCAAACTTGCTTGATATGTAATCCATGCTATTGAACATTTTATTGGTTGTATGTTTTTGATCAAAGTTACCTTATGCAGGTGTGAGCAGGGGCTGTTCTGACACCTGTTGTGAGAAGGCTGCAGCAACTTAAAATTGGCTATAATTGATATTTGTATAATAACAAAGTATGAAATGATAATGTGAAAATAATGTGACAATGTAGAAGGGGTTGTTCATGAACCTACAGAGAATTATCACCTGAATCTTCATCTCCACTCGGTTTTACAGAGCTCTATAGTGAGTTTCAGCTCACTGTTTAGCTGCCCAGCTGCAACTCTACTGCTTTGGTTCACTGTCTCCGCTCTCATAGCACTAAGCTCTAAAAACCCACCGTACTCTACCTGCTCAGCACCAAACAGCAGACAGACACAGTTAGCAGCTAACTGGTGAACATGGTGGAGCATTTAGCAGCTAAAAAGCCCTTAATTTCCTTCATGTGTTGGTAGAAACTAAAAAAAGAATGAATATTGGACCTACATTGGTCAGGTGGACACAAACATGACTCCAAATTAAGGATAATGGTGCTCAGTAACTGCTGAATATGTAAATAAGCAACTGTTTGCTAACAAGCTCACCATAAAAGGTGGTGATATGTCAGTGTTGTGTTCACAACTTCTTTCTGCAACCCCCAAGTGGCCAAAAAAAACCCTGTTATTGCAGGTTTGAGTGCAAGAAATTAGAAAATTTAAATGATCCTCTTATGTTCTGTGTTTGAGCTTCCAAAAACATAAATGAATGCACTGATTTCCTGCTACCATCTGTCAAGCCTTGGATGCTGAAACATCTCCTAAACCAAAGCAGAGCAGTTCCTTCTCAAACACTGCATTACTACATGATGATAACACAACATACATGAGGAATACAAATACACAACCCATACCAGAAACACCTACAACCTCTCCAGTCAGGGTCAAACTCAAGACACACAGTTTTTTCAGCCTGTAGGATGTAAGAGGTTATCATGGACAGGGAGGAGTAAATGAACTTATCTTTCCAGGTCTGTAACATCACCTGCATCCACCGATAGCATCGGCTCACTCCAGCAGTATGTACCAGCAAGCCACCGGACCACCATTACTGTTTGAAGCAATCTAAACTCCAACCGATTTTGATTCCCCTCCAAGTCACTTGCCTTGGTGCTCTCGCTTACATCAACTGGAAAACCCATTTTGCGGGGCCTCAGCCCGGCCAATTTCTATCTGTCACAGGTAGCGGGGAATTGACTGTGCGACATGTAGCATATCACTTTAAAGTGACAGTAAAACGGGAAATCACTTTGTGCCAGCCACATGCTCTTGTCGCCTTCCATAAGAACTTTGTTCAGTCAGAGGGAAAAGTCCTTAAAGCTAAACGGTTTGTGGGGGAAAGATAGCGAATCAGTGCCAAGTCCTGTCTCCTTACACCCACTCAGGACACACAGTGCAAGAGGCAACTGGGTCTCAGAGTCGTATACTTTAAATTGACAAACACACTCAAGACATAAACCAACATATGCACACGCACACCGATTCATACATGCATTAACCCAAATGTGTGGCTGCAACTTCAAATGTAAAAAAAAAGTCATATCAGAAGTTTACATTCACACTACAGCACACAAAACCGCCATGCATACACACACCACAGACTGCAGCAGCTGCATGGCCACCGTCAAATCTACACACACACGTACACACACACGCACAATGAGTATTAACCACCCACACAGAGAAGTAAACACACATACGCACACACATATAAGAACTGCATCTAACGAGCTGAGCTCTCCAGGCAGACTGAAGAGTTTGCCATTTTGATTACCTGTTTACTCATTTAAGACAACCGGAGATGAACTTTAGGAAAGTTTCTATAGCTGCACAAACCACTGACAGATGATCGAATTTAATCCTGAGGAAAGAGACAAACAAGACGTAGGCAGTCTTTTCAGCCACAGGTACCGGCAGCCGTGCCTCATTCATGCATGACCTAACGCTGGCGAGTTGATTTCTTGGATTCTTAGCTTGTCATAGTAGATTTGAAATTGAACGAATGAAGCTTGAAATGTGACTGTAGAAAGGTGGAAACCAGACTGTGACCCCAGGAGGTATTTGCATAACCACAATTATTTTGTTATCGACAGTGGCACCTTTAAAAATCAAACACTACAAACCATTTAAAGCATGGTTGTTCTCTATTATCCCCAGTTGTTATGACTACAAAGTTATACAAAAGAACAAGAAATAAAAAAAAATTAAAAGGCATATTATTTTAACATGAATCTACAGTTTTGTACCACCAGTTTAACTTTCAATACACACTATTTATGACTGCAGAGGTGTGCTGTTTTTATATTAATGGCGATAAAAGTAATCACAGTGCAACATATACTCTGTAAAAGAAGAGCTGAATTTACAGTGTGCTGCTGAAGGATTGTGAAAAGGACATTTATATTTGTGTAAGCTGTTTTGATGTTTCTTTTAAATGACTGTGTCAAGTTTATCGTGTTGAGTATCAGCCAGTGACAGAAATATGAGTGTGTGTGTGTGTGTGTGTGTGTGTGTGTAACATAGAGATAGAGAAAAATGGTTCAGGGGAGGAAGACAAATTGCAGAGGTGGTGTACCAGCGGCAAATGATAAGTGTTTATACAATATATTTGCATGTAAAAGGTGGCTTGAAAATGTTTCAGTGGTTCTTAGGTATGTGCGCAAGCTGTGATAACCTTGCAGTGTGGGATGCTAATCTGCATTGAAGTGAGGGACAGAGCAATTTAAGGTGAACTTCACATTACATAAAATGTCTGTTATGCATCTGATCGAGGGCGAAGCTGTTTCTCTATCACAACCAGACTGTGTCGCAGGGTGTGTGTGTGTGTGTGTGTGTGTGAGAGAGAGAGCATGCAAGTCGTTAATCACTTGGACGGTGCTCTGCTTCAACATCAGTTCAGACTGTCAGAGAGGAGCAAGAACTTCACACCAGAAAAATATATGGTTGTTTTTTACCACGAACACTTGGAGCTGTCCGTTTATAGATTTGCATGCAGTTCTTCTGAGAGGCCTGGAGCGAGGTGAGAGCAGAGCGAGCTAAACACAATCAACTTTTTTGAGGCGTATTGTTTCCAAGAAAAACTCCCCTATGATGAAGTAGCTCTGTCTGAGATGTGAATAGAACTTCATTTCATGAAACACTTTTGATTTATGAGGCGTTTCCTTGAGCCAGTTCGCTGGTATTCTGGCTAAAGCAGCACGGTTCATGCCATGCTTCAGGGTCGGATCAAGACTTTCTGGAACCCTAAACTCAGTTTAGTCCGCTTATGTAGCTGGGGTCAGCGTGTCATGTTTTGTTGAGCTTCTCAAAACTTAACTGTGTAACAGTCTTAAATATAAAATGGCTACTGCCAGTTTTTATTTCTGATAAATATGCCGCCCTTGCCTATCATATTTCCTGTTTACCAATAAAGTGGGGGCTTTAACGCACAAACATATCTGCAGACTCACAGCTGTACAGCACTAGTGTCAGTGGTTTGATGTGCCGTCCTTGTTTAAGCTAGCAAGCTTAATAGTCAAATGTGTTTCTAAGATTTGTTGTATTTGGTCGAAGAAAATGACGATCATTAATATTTGATTTGACAGAGATATTGCCTCATTAGCATATGCTCACACAGTGTATATTAATATGAAAAAGGGAGACGGGGAGATCCTGCCACTGTGTGTGTCTGTTATGGAGAATAAAAGTGCAGACCCTGAATTCTAGTGTGACTTTTTGTTTTTGTCCCGTGAGTGACCACCTTACAGTTGCTACACCTTGCAATAGGCCTTTCTCACAGCAGACATTATTACATGTGGCTAAGAACATTAAAAATGGCTTCGTCCTATTCAACTGACACGGCTAAATGGAATTCAGCCATCATTCATTTTATTATATGCACCTTTTTCCTACCGTGCCATGTCAAAATGTCTTTTGTGAAAACGGCCCACGCTTCCGATGTTCGTCTGTTCTACACCACATGACATCCCACATGCTTAGTGCTTGATGAGTGTTTTTCACGTGCTTCTGTTCAGAGAAGTAACTTCACATCCATCCAACACTGAGGAACCAACCGCAGGCAAATACAATAGGAAAAATAAGCTGGCGACATATAGACCACAAACAAACAAAAATAAAGATCATCTCCTCTCGCTGGCTGTGTTTACTAAGAGGTCATCGTGAGTTCCGAGGGTTTTCACAGTAGTTGGCACAATGTAGCTTCTGACTGCCTTGTTAGAGTGTTTTGTTGCTCAAAGACACGGCAGCTCAGATACAAGACCAGGCAAACATCAATCCTTTTGTCTGGCATGGCTTGCAGTTTTGGACTCAATAAACAGTTTGCACGGTGGCAGACCAACTCGAGCCCACTATGAAAAGAATTTCAAAGGGAATTCGCTGCAGTTGGTGCTTGCTGGCATTGAGCTAATGGCCAAATCGGATCGCTCAAGTCAGAAATCCATCCAACACCGTAGGAAATAGTTGAGTAGAGCCAGCAAAGAGGGCACATGCTCTGAACTGGTCTGGGAGCTTATTAGCTGCCCTGACAAACAAATAACTAAAACACATCTAGTATATAAACAGCGTAAACCATGTTTTCAAGTAGCACTCTGAATTTTAATGTTTTCTAATTATTACAATTATAGAGCAGAGCTTTTTTGATATGTCTTGTAAATTCCCTTTCTTTCCCACAGCTGGGCTGAACAAATACTGTCGCTAAAGAGAATGAGACACGAGCACTTTAACAAATAAGTCATCAAAGCATCAGCATTTCAAAACAGCTGGACTCACATCTGGAAATGCCTATGGCTGTTGGCCTTCTTCTCTCTGTCCACTCTGGCAGCAAAGAGAATACAAGATGCCAAGCCTGACTTGTTTTATCCAGAAAATGTATTTTTTCTTTCCCACAGTACACGAAGCACCTCAACACTTGAAAGAGAGCTTCAGTCGGCCTCTGCTATGTTCCTCTCTCCACTGTTACAGAAATACATGAGGCCTTCAGAAGAGAAACTAAATCTAGCTTCAGATGTATTTTTTTTTCTTTTACTGTAAACTTACGAGCAGTTGTACAGTTAGTTCATGCAACCAAGTGTGGATGTTGAGCATCACTTAAAAAGTACAGAACATCTATCTTTAACTATGTACAGTACATGACACTCAAGCGTAGAGTTGAATGCAGACTGTTCAAAGCTAAAATAAATAAATAAATAAAGGCAGCCAGGTTCTTCAGAAGATATTAACTATTTTAAATATGACCACCTACGTACAGTGTATAATCATATGATAATATATAGAAAATGACTGCCACTTTAAACACTCTCCATAAGGGGGCATGTCAATCTCTGGTCGAGTAGTTTTCTGCCAATGATAACAAGTTTTGAATACAGCGGAGTCTTTATAGTAATATGCTATAGCCATAAATGTAATATGTGATAATATGTGTTATTTAATTTATCACTTACTTACTTACTTACTTATCATTTACTTCAGGTATATAACCATGGTAATCACTTGAAACACATAATATTTGATTTAAATAAATGTTAAGAAATTGAAATTTGCGCTCTTTGCAAATATCACTGTACTGCTTCCAGTACTTTTCCTAATCAATCAACACATTTACAAATATCTCAAGAACTTTTTGTTCCAATGCCACCATTTTGCACAGTTGTTCTGCTCGAACTTCATCAAGACCAACTAGCAGAGAGATACAGTAATAAGGGGTAATAAATGAATATGATGGGCCTTTGGGTCACAAAGAGAAAATTTGCAGGGCCTCAGCAAAACCGATTTCTATCTGTCACAGGGTGTGGGGAAATTGACTGTCCTGAACCTAACAAAGTCATTTTTGTGACAGTATCATAATGGGAACTGAATTGCATCTTAGATGTAGGAAACATCTGTGTCATTTTTGCAAACGGTGTGATAATGGTTCTGTTAAGGGATAATCACATACTGTTTGTTGCCTGGCTACACAAAAAACCCCAGATATTCTGACATTACCAAGTCAGTCACTGTGCATCTTGACATAAAATCTCACCTCAGACTGACAGAATGGGGTAGCAGCTCGGTCATCTGGCGAGTGCTGCACCTGTAAACTCACTGTAATTGGTGTCTGACTGTGGTTGATGTGGTTTTGTTCTCTGCTCTTACTTTTGGCTTTCTTTAAATTTGGTTTCTCTGTAAAAAAAATCTTTCAATAAGTTGCATGAAATGAAGTAGAGTTAGTTTCAAATCAAATGATGCATTAGGTGTGTTTTGCAATCACAAACAGCCACTCTATTGGTAGTTGGCTAGTTAAGATGTCAGCCTAGCTACTCATGCTCTGCTACATAATGCATCTCACCACACCATCACAACAGCTGCAATTGATCTCTTGCTTGCACTCACTTTTGGCTGCCTTTAAATTGCGCTTTTCAGGGAGTCTGGACAGCAAACTAAAATCACATTTTTTTCCCTTTAATTCTTTAGTGTAGCTGACTTGTCTGATAGAAATGCATTATTCATTCAATTTCTATCTGACCTTAATGCTAACAGAACAATTGTTCAAAATGGGCTTCTTTCAGGCGTGCCTTTTCGTTATAGAGGCAAGCTTTGATTGTAAGATCACACTTAGACTGAGAAAATGTGAATGGTAGAAGTGAATAGGAACTCCTCTCTATATACAACTGCCATCATATTGTCCTTGAGGCAATTATACTTCTATAAGCTCAGTGTCCTGGTATTTTTTTATCACAGTTCGGAAGGTTGATTTGCAATGTCTGTGTAAAGAAAGACAAAATTTGCCTTTATAAGACCATATTACTTAAGCCAGGCGCAAACCATATGATATCACAGCCGATTCAGGCATTCCAGATGGTCCCAGACAACTTTTCAAGATCGGAGTAAAAATGGCACGTCTTTGCTCGCATAGTGTGAGAAGGTCAACACGTCACGTCCCGATCTCCTGATGCAGTCTGGGGCCGTCTGGGATGTCCAGATCATTTTCCAACAAACAAAAACAAACAAACAAAATTTTTGTTGTTGCTCTTGTAGTGTGAGAGGGCACAGCGAGCTGATTTGTCACTCTGGCTTTCCATATGGCAGGCTATAGTACTGCGAGACCCAACCTACGAGACTTCAACGTGTCGTTAACTTCCATTTGAAGTCAGGCAGACTCGAGACTCTGCCGTCTCTTTTCGTTGAGTCTTGTAATATGCAAACTCCCGTCGTTGCCTCATCCTGAAGTGTGTGCACTGTTACGATGTAAGATGGAATTCGGTAGCTCCGATAATGTGAGATGCACTGCGACATTTGGTCATGTAATGCACACCTGGCCTTACACAGTACACTATGTTACATTACTGCGATTCTCCAAAACACACCATTAGGTTTTATATTGATTTCCCACATTCCCACTTGGATTCCATTCATTTCAACATACCATAATAATCAACTTGCAGAAAAGCTATCTTAAGATCCAGCACAGAAGAAATGTCGTTGTTTTTCATTTTTCTGCTGCATATACGGTCCCAGGATAGTTATAACATAGTCACGTGGTTATGCAGTTGGGGCACAAAATGTCCCATGGTGCATTGAAGGAAGTAATCTACCAAACAGAACATTTTTAAAGCACAAATAAGCAACAAAATTCATGTCTTTTTCCACAATGTACATGTTTGCATATTGTTTTGTCATGATATAAAACCAAGGGATGCCAACACAGAGTCACCAATCAGGTGTTTGAACGTCTGAGTTTCCCTCCCCTCAAACTCAGAGGGTTTCAAATTGTGAGGCGCAAGGAAGAGACATGAAACAAAGATACTGCGTGAGGTGAAAGAGACAGATGCATGCTGGTGTTCTAAACCAATAGGAAGTTAGTTATTGTATTTGGAGTAACACTTTACTTTAGGGGGCACAAAAGGATAGATAATGGTCGGATAATGATTCACTAAAATTAAGTGATGAGCAATCACTGAGTCGTTACTAGTTCATGCCGCTCAGCAGCTTATTCACTGATATGTATGAACTAATCATTACCTAATGATTCATTAATATAGTATCTCCCAGTCTGTTCTCGAGTAACTTTCCATTATCTACTTCATAGTCCTCTATTTGGAGTTATCTGGGAACTACTAATTAATGATTAATTAATTATCATATTGTTCCTAATTTGTTTCTGACTCGTTCCTTACTAACTATTCACATTTATGTGTACCATATTGTAAAAGCCTGTTCACCAACACGGTCAGCTGTTGCACAAATAACACTCCTTCTTGGAGTCATAACTCAGTCAAATCTGAACACACAGACATGAAACACATATTTTTAGGTTCAGGATATCATCTTATCATGTCATATCATATATCCATCAGTAAACAGCCATAAATTTGCTTATAAATCATAGAAGATTCTCCTTACAAAAGATTCTCCTTACAACTCCAGAACTTGCCCAAGAATCACCATGTATATCATCATTGTAAGTATTCCAGTGATATGTGTCTGTATTGCAAACAGGAACTGCTAATGGCTAATTTGGCTTACTTTAGTGGGCCAATTTGCCGAATGTAAACAAATATAGGTTAAAAAAGGTGTGGCGCAGTTGTCTCGATTTTGTCTGATGGGGAGCCCACAGCGACAGACTTTGACAACCTGTTCAAACTGAGACAAAAGCCTTCTGTGTTTGTGAACTCTGCAACAAACCATGTGCAGTGCAAGGAGATAAGCTGAAGCTTGTGATTTAGGAACTGTCGTCACTGAAAGCATATTGATTTCATTACCAAGAAGAGATAAAGCACCGCCTGGACAAATCTCCTCTTAATCTCATGGAAAAGATGTATTTATCTGCTAAATATTCAGTTAATTTATTAATTGCAATTTGCAGTTTTGCAGTGATGATAACTGACATTTGTAATTAGTACTTTCAGACGCACATAATTTTCTTGACATTACAGGGATTAAAGATAAAACATGTATTTATTTACTTTGCCAGCTCAAGATGCAGAAGCAACACAGACTGAAAACCAAGCTGATGATCTGTAGTGACTTCTTAAAGCTTGGGTAGGTAATGTCTATAGAAGCATTTTTTGTTATATTTGTTGAAATTCTCTTTACATCCAGATAGTAATCAATAATTCAAGTGCTCTGACAAAAAAAGGAAAAAGTCCGGTGTCTGTGGCTGTCACAGGACTGTAATAAGCCCGTCTAGCTACGCATCTGACTACCTGTGCGCACTCTGACCCTGACCTCTGACCCTGCACTCACTGCGCATGCCCGTCGTCTTCCACATGGCTAGGTGGCTAAAGCTAGCGAACTAGTCGCACAAGAATGGCAAAGAAAGGAAAGAAAGCCAGAAGTAGAAAAGGCTTTATCCAGGTTGGATAAAGCAAGAGGTCAAACAGGAGTCAACATATTATGGATTTTCAATGATGGCGAGAAGAACTGAGGGAGTTGAAGGGCTGAAAAATGATGCTGTGAGTACTAACAACAGCCATGTTGGTTGTTAACGTTCATTATGATGATGTTCGGTGTTTTCAAACATGTGAATGAGCCATGAGGTAGTTGGACACGGTTAGAGACGACAACGATGCGCTGCGCTCCTCTATCCAACGCTCTCTCGTGGACTTGTCCTCCAGCAGTAGTCAGGCGGTGCACGTTTGTGTGTTTTGAGGGGAGTGGCTTTGGAGAGAGACCCGAAGGGGGGGGACGGTCGTATACTTTCAAAATCTAGCTTACTCTTGCTGGTTTCTTCAACACTACCAACCCTAGCTTTAAGAGAGCTTGGAGCAGAAAAAGTGCAAAGCAACATGGAATGAACTCTTCGTGTCAACTGTGTTTATGTTTTAATGTTGCCTACCAGATGCTCTCCTGCCACTTTGCGTATGCCCACCATGCGGATCGCGTCAGTTGGCAGGTGCAGGTTGTGTTTGTGGCCGTCCTCTGGCTCATGATCCACAAAATCACATGGGCTGGGGGGTGGGCTATCACATGCCTGGGACGCCACTGAATCATGAGTCTCCAGCAGAGACTGACAAGCCAAAAAGGAAGAAATTCAATGATAGACATAAAATATCACAATATGTAACACCATCTGCTTTTTGGTCAAATTCTATTTCTCCGTTTTAACTACAGTGTGAAGAGAAAAGGGTCTGATCTTTCCTGTGTGCAAAGGTTTACAAAAACCTGTTTCATCGTCAGATTCAGCAAAACAACCAAGATTGAGACATTTTTACAGTGGACTATATTTTTCACTGTTTTACATGTATATGTGTGTTCTGCACCTGGAAGTGAGGCTGTGTGAGTATGCTGGCGAGCTCAGCTGCAGTGTCGGAGCGGTGTGTGAAGGGGTCCAGGTCTCTGAGGATCTCCTGCAGGAGCTCCACGTTGTTCTCCCTCACTGGCGACAGACGAGGCTCCTTCAGGCTCTCTTGCTCCTGACACACAAAGACGCACATGTACACATGTAAATGGATACACATTGACACAACAGCGTGATAGGGATGCGTCTTTACAAGCATGTGCACATAAACAGATGCACACACACAAGTCTATTTTAATTATTGATGTAATTAAAAGTGTGTGTGTGTATGTGTACCACACCAGAGGGCTCTCCATGATGCCTTTGAGGTAGATGAGGTCCAGGTCATTGGCCGTGGTGGAGCTGGTGGTGCTGTCACTCATTGCGTCCAACACCTGGGGCACTATAGCACACACACACACAGAAGAGGGACACCAAGAGGGAGAAACAGGGAAAATGAGACTGTGACAAATGAGACAGAGCCTTTCTGGCTCTAACGGTAGGACTGCTTTAAAAGAATGCCTATAATGGTACATATTAATCTTTTGGATTATTTATACTCTTTGATGTAGCTGGCCTCTGGTCATTATAAGGGGAATCATCATTGTGATCAAAGCTCTCTTATATATATATATATACATATATATATATATATATATATATATATATAAAGAAACACTGATTGGTGTTAAAGCCACTGTGAGTAAAATGTGTATGTGATTATAGCATCTTCCACATTATTCTGATGGCATAGGTTTGTTGTGAATTTAGAATAATTTCAAAGTGGGAAGTTTACTTTGAACCTTGTTTCCCTCAGTACTCTTAAAAGAGCTTCATCTGCAGCTACTATTACACAGGTAGATTTCAACAGGAACCCCACTCTGCTTCAGTATTACTTAGGTGAAACGTGACTTTTACTCAAGTCAGATATTCTTGTACTCATATTCCTGTTTTTACCCACTGAAGAGCCCTTTTATAAATTGGATGTTGAGGGGGGGCGTGATTAAAGAAAATATAGTGAATGGTCATATGGGGGTAGGAACTAATGAGGAGGAAGGTGTCTGGTCTCACCAGGCTCTGTTCTGGTGGAGGCCACAGGCATGGTAGAGCTTCAGTCAATCTGAGAGAGAAAGAAAGATAAATGGAGAGAGAGAGTAATAGGGAGCGGAGAAAATAGTCCATCTTTTACAGTCCAAAAAACAGAAGGGAAGTGAAGTTTTTAGTTTTAGCAGCTGAAAAGGTTGGAAATTTGTGGTTTTCACCCTATAGGAACCACGTTTAGTCAAAACTCTTCGTTACACATGCAGTTATAGAGCACTGTTTACATTAGATTAGACCCAACATCTTAGTCAAACATAAGTAAACATTTTAATAAAAGTCTGCACCCTTTTGAAAGGAACAGTTCAACATTTTGGGAAAGGCTTATTAGCTTTCTTCCTGAGAGAAAGGAAGAAAAATGCTGACCCTTCCCTGAACTGTAGAGTTGCCCTTGAGCAAGACACTTAACCCTCACACTGCTCCAGTGCAGCTATAGCACCCATCAGCAGAAGGACGTGTGTGCAAAAGGAAACACAGTTAAGCGAGAGGTTTGTTCAAAGACGTCAAAGGAACAGTCTGACATTTTTGGAAATACGGTATTCGCTTTCTTGCTGAGAGTTAGATGAGAAGATTAAGTCCGTTCTCACGTCTGTACTGTAAACATGAGGCTACCATGTGTGGCCCTACAGCAACTATCATGCAAACTCCTCCTTTTCTCACTACCACATGGCACAAAAACACACACACACGCACTGTCCCTGTTAAACGAGCCAATAAATAAATAATAAAAATAAACACACACAGCAGGCTGTAACGTCAGCCAGGGAGGGCTGAGCGCCAGCGACTGTTCTAGAATTCTGGCATCCATACCGAGAGAGAGAGATACAAAAACAGTGAAGAGAGAGAGAGGGAGAGGGGAGGGGGATGTGGGCGTAACTAATCTATACATTGCCATGACAACAGACACAATACATTGGCAATTTGGGGAGAGAGAGGAGAACAAAGAGTCACACACACCCTTTAACTATATATGAAATCCCTTCTACTTCTGCAGCTTGAACACTATCTATCTATCAATATATCTATCTGTCTGTCTCAGTGTGTCACGATGGTAAAGCTGCTGCTACAGCTCGTGGCTGCCATGGAAACCTGCCCTCCTTCAGTTTTGCCTTCACACACACACACATTTCCATTGCTGCTCATGCTAGAGTAGGCATTACACAACACCTCAGGCAAGAGCAGGAGACAGTGGAAGAGAAGATTACGAAAAAAGAAAAGCTGTTAAGTCTTAAACATGTGAAGAAGAGAAGAGGATGGAGGGATGACTGGATGTAAATCATGATATCTGAAAAATGGGATTTACATCCATATCACCCACCATTATCAGCATTTTTCACTGAATTTATGTAAGCTGATAACAGCAAATGTGATGAGAAACACTACGAGATACTAATTCTGAGTCCAGTCCAGCTGTAGACAGATGTGAGAAAAGTTTCTTTTGTCTTTTGATGAAGTAAAGTAGGAAGTTTTCAAGGAGATGTAGCCTGACACAGGACAGGAGGGGGACGTTTATTCAAGCTGTTACCAATATCCATGAGTGAGTTTAACAGTTGTTTCAATCAGGGTCTACTAAAAAAATACGATTCATGTTTATTAATAATAATAATTATAATTATTATAATTCTAATATAATTATTATATATAATTATTAATATATATTTACTAATGACTTACCTCTTGTGACATTAAACAGTAATATGGCCTTATTTGCAGATGAGTCAACATCAAATAACTTTACTGATTTAATCATACACCTTGAGAGACAACTCAATTTGTTCTTTAACGAGGTAATTCAGAAGAAGTCTTAGTATTTAACGCCTAAAAGTCAAAGTGCATTATTTTTAGTTCATGACGTGCATATTTGAAAAAAAAACATAAATTGTGTTTCACAATTCAGGTTACAGAAACTGAACTCTTGGGTTTTACCCTTGATGAGAAAATGTCTTGGTCTGGTCAAATGATTGGAGAAATATCTGTCAATCTTGTCTGTCTCCAGCACATTAAAGCAAGTAGTACAATGCTTGGTTTTGACACATCTGGACCATTATCCTGCAACATGGTCCAGTGCAGGATAAAATGATCTGCAGGAGCTTCAGATCAGTTCAGAATTGAGAAGCATGTCTGGTCCTGAACTATTCACTGATGTTCTCCTGGGGAATGTGTGTTCTAAAACAGACACATGGTCTTTTCTCAAGAAGAACTTTAACTAGAAATAAGCACCATTACAACACTAGAAAAGTGACTATGGAGAAGGTGGCTCTCCCACAACCCTAACTAAAACTTGGAATAAAAAAAAATTATTTTCACTTAAGTTTGACTTAGCCTATAATACTGTAACATGAAATTGTTGTAGTTTTTTTTAAGCTTATGCACTGGTAACAAATAAACAAATGAACAATTCACTGTTGGTGAAAATAGTGAGAGAGAAATGAAAAAAAGCTTGCTCAGCTACTGTTCACCTGAACTCCACAACACACTAATTACTGATCTCACACCGCTGTGAACTCCATCTGCTCCCCTCATCCTCTCTCTTCCTCCTCACATTGCTTCTCCTCCTCTCACGCCTTTCTCCCTCCATCCTTCTTCCCTCCTCATCATCTCCCCTCGCTGTTATTTCCACTTGTCTCCTTCTCCTTCTCTCATCCTCAACATCCTCAACTGCCCCCCCGCCCCACCCCCTCCTTCTCCTCTCTCCCTTTATGCTTTCCCTTGCTCACATGCCCCCTAATGTTCCCTCCTTCCTCTCCTCTCCTAACATCCTCCCCTCTATTACTCCCTTATTTATGCCCCCTCCTCCATCACTGCCCCTCCTCCCTCCGCCTCCCACCATCATCCATCTGCTCAGCTGCGCCAATATGTAAAGAAACAAATGTTGCCTGGTGCACACACATACACACACACACACTTACAGACAGGTTTTAACTGTGTTGTTGCCTTTTTTTAGAGATGGAAATGTCCAAATCTACCATATCATATCATACTCCAGCTTCCAGTGATGTTAACCATGATCCTTATGCCCACATGGGTATAAAAGGGTTGGGTTTGTGTTTGTGTCTGAGCGGGTGAGGGGTGTCAAGTGCGTGGTCACGGTTTTTGTAACGTCACCTGGAAACCTTTTTTAAATGTTAACTCTTGTATCACTAGCATTACTCAAAGTGTATCCCTCACCTAACACACACACACACACACACACATACACACACAATATGCACACACCCACACAAAAAGGTCTTCTCATTAGTCACAGGGGTCGCATATAACAAAGAATAATGACACACACACACACACACACAGAGAGAGAGAGGCTGCCACACAAACCAAATGCTAACACAACACATTTTGGCTAGCTTAAATAATATCCAGATAGTGATGCTATGAGCGTTCTGTTACAAACATCCACGCGCGCACACGCACGCACCTTTGTCAAGCCAGACCGGTGTCACGTTAGCGGCTCTCTCACAGTGAACGAGCCCCAGCGGGATGAGAAAGAGAAAAAGAAGCACGAGATGCTCAACAGTAACTGTACCGGATGTTTGTGTTGAATAAAGCAGAGTCCACCAACCTTTCAACACAATGAGACAGGCTTCCCGCTGTCTGTGATGTCTCGTGCGCTTCTTGTTGTCGTCTGTCGTTAGCCGTAAACGACAGTGAGTCAAGTGAAGAAGGAAAATGCAGATGACTTCCGATAAAATTTCAGAATAAAACCCTTTTGGCAACTTTAAATGATGTTTTCAATGAAACACTAATATTAAACTATTAATGCTGTCATGGCATAACATATAATGAACATTTACGATCTATACTATATCATATGCACTATGAAGTAGGTGAGAGTTTAATACGTTTAACATTTAAACTTAATTTTGAAGGCAGATTCTACATATTTCCGGTTAAATTCTACATATATCGGGGACCTTGACACCTGTCGATGCGGTACCTAGTATTATAGCAGTATTAAAGGGGCGGTGCGTTGTTTTTGTTTGTCGTATTTTCTCTGCCTTCTTTTGAAGAAGACATGCTTTATTAATCCCACGAGGCCAAATTCAGTTTTAAATTGGACTGACAAGTACAGCAGTGGACTAATCACAACCCCGAGAGCTAAGTTTTAAAACAACCTGTCAAGATTCAAGATTCAATACTTTATCAACATGATTGATTGGAATTTGTCTTGGTGAGCTCACTTAAACAAAAACAGAAAAGACAAAAATAGTAAAACCACTCATTCATAAGCACATAAGACATTAAACCAGTAAAAACAGATATATAATATCCAACCCATACCATAATCATAAAAGCATAAAACAAATGGGTAAAATACAGTCCAACACACAGGAACACTATAGATAAAACGCAAGCACCTGTATGGAAACTAGCAGCAACATCAAACCACCCACTAGATAAAGTGCTTCAAGTGCTTCAAAAACATCTGCCATATTGCACAACCGCCAGTCATATTGAGATCCAAGGCTGTGTCATCCAGCAAGTTAGACTGGACTCTTTGTGTGAGCTAGAAATAAAATTAAAAATAAGTCCACAGTTTCCTGTGAGTTTTTGTGTCTGTCATTTTCTTGTCTCCGATGCTCCTCCACTGCTATCAACTGATGACAAAATGTTGCCAGTCGATAAAAATTAGCAGGAAAAATGTCCATGAAAATCCAGAAGTTCCCACGCAGCTTTTTTGAAGTTGGCAGGATGCTGTAGCAGCAGTCAGAGGCCGACCATATGTGAAAGAGTGCAACAGCAACATGCAGTGGAGAGATGTGAGTAATACACCTCTATTAAGTCAACTTGTGTGACAGCTGTGGTGATTTGGTGAACAGTGATGGGTATTACTTCACATTACAGCTCAGTAAAAACAACGTGATATGGGAGTAGTATCTTGGGGACAGGGGTAACACAGGGTAACAGGGTGATACTAGCTTACTTGGTGGCAACATGGGGTTTATTTTCTGGATTAGTATAATAATGGGGCAAAATATGAGGACAATAAGATGTAAAAACATCTCAAGGTAATAATGGGGAAGAACATTTCATATCACATTAATATTGGGGTAATATTTGTATTTTCTTTGAGATTATTGATATTTTGTACATGTTATTTGCCCTAGTATTACCCTATTACAGAAAATATACCCTAACATAACAATATTATACTTATAACCTGTTTATTTCTTGAGTCAAGTCAATTTTATCAGGAGGACAGACGGGAAGTAGATGTCATGTGTACAGAATAGATCAACAACAAAAAAATCACAGTATATACAATTATGATGACAAAAATGTAGATTGTAAAACGTAAGTTGGGATGGATTCAGGAGGACACTGAGGAGCTTCAGGTGTCGCCCAATAGGAAGGACCTGAGCCATACAACCTCCTGTCCACCATGGAGACCTGGAAGAGGACAGGCCACACAAACACAGCAGCAGGACAGCAGCATTCACACAGAGAGGAGAGACAAACAAACACATGGTGGGAGAGAGAGACAGGTAGCATGCAAACTAGGGAGAGAGGGAGAGAAGAGGAGAGGCTGGATCTCCTGGGGGACGATGATCCAGATCAACGTCTGGATGAGGCACCGACAGCCTGGAGAGAGAGAGGTCCCAGTTTCTCGTCGGCAGGACAAACATGAACTATAAGTACTGATGTTAATAGATACATTGAGACCGAGACTCACCAAAAGAAAAGCAGTAACAGGTACGAGGCCTGAGGTATTGAACGATAAACACTAATTGAAAATTAAGGCGAAAAGATGATTCACTTCTCATTTCAGAGTGAAAACAAATGTTGGGTTTTTAATATTAAACCATGAAGAAATGATGTCAGAATAACTAATCTATCGCTCAGCAGAATCATGTCGTATCAATATTAATCTTCTGTTTGACAAATGGGCGGTTCTGTCCAGCAGATTACATTATTATAGTGCAATGAACTTTGCAGCCAGCAGGGCTGCAGCACACGGTTAGTCTTTATTTTTTATACTCACTCTTAATGTTATGTTGGCTATCTGAAGTTTTCTGACAGGACGTTCAGTACAGAAACCAATAAGATGCCTTTTTGATACCTTACTTTAAGAAACATTTTCTTTTTTACAAAATTATCAAAGGAAGTCAAAGTTCTCAAATGCTACACACACACAAGAAAAGAGTCTAAAACTGGAGAACTTATAATTAAATCAGGAACTATCTGATCAAAGAATAAGTCAACAACATGAGTCTGACCAGATATCTGATGTCAGCTCGGTACTTGTCTCAGTGCTTTGGACACATTTCAGTCAGTATCTTATACGCTCTCCCTGCTGGTCTTAATGTGCATCTTTCTGACACTAATGTGCTGCTTTCCTCCTCCTGTACCTGGTCTGGTCTCATTTTGGGGGCTCGACTAAACAAATAAAAAATTTGTTTAGGTTTTCCCTGAAATTAATGGTTTCAACGTGTTCTTACACATCTAGATTAGTAGACTTATCTCTGACCAGCCCCCAAAATTATGTTGAAAGGGGAATGACAGGCCAGCCGAACCTAACAAAAGGGAGGGAAGCCATCCAGGCCGACCACACAGTGGGCTGTCAGACCTGGGCGCTCCCCACCAACCTAAACCAAAATTAGAAGCTAAACCAAACAGAGACAAACCTGCGAAAACTGGACCAAACCCACCCAACCCCAAACAAGGAAATAATGGATAAAAAAACAACTTAGGCTGTTGATGGTGCTGAAGATGAGAGAGCCAGTGGTTCCGCCCCCTCTATAGAGAGCAGAAGTCACGACGTCACTTCCTGTCTAACCTCTGGGACACGTGAACTAAAGTAGTAATGTCACAGTGTAGAACTAACCACAGACACTGGACTGTCCCGCTGTTATTACAGACAGTGAACTAACCACAGACACTGGTGTCTCTCATGGACTCGTCTTTTCTGTCCAGCTGTGACGTTTAACGTGCAGGCATTATGGGAAATGGTGTTCATTAAAAGCTGCTAAAAACAGAAATATTGAATAGAAAGAACAGAATGGATCATTTTTCCTTATTTAGACATGTGAGGACACGAATGTCAGTGGGATTTTGAATGAGGTTTTCTTACTTCTGGATCAGAACCTGGAAGTTCTGTTTTCCTCATCAGGCCAGACCAGGCACACCTGAAGGAAAGCAGCACATTAGTGTCAGAAAAGATGCACGTAATGACCAGCAGGGGGAGCACATAACACAGCACCAAAAAAGTATCTGGATGAAATGTAATCTATCCTGCAAGTGTGTAGGATTGTGCAATGTTTGTATTTCAGGCGAGATGTAGAGAGTAAAATGACGGTTTGTGTTCTGTAAACACAACATCAGACTGGGCTTTAAATCAAACGTCTCAAACTGAAGTTATTCTACAGAAGCAGCTGCTCAGTTTCTGATCGGTCCTCCACATGTGAAGCTGATCGCATGGCTCTTCTCCCACATTCCCCAAAACACTTTCTGCAGGAGAATATTTTGGAATGATGTTTGTTTTGCAGGTTGACACTGAGACCAAAAA